>JAULBM010332208.1:0-12977 GCA_032357055.1 Geukensia granosissima
CGATTTAAAAAAATGTATATAAAAACCGATGTAACGTTTATTTTTTTGACTAGTATAGTATCAAATATTGCATCAATTTCTTAATATTTTCACATTTAAAGCATTTTCTATGTGTTATGTTGCCATTGTAGAATTAATTTAACTAAACATTCTGTTGGATTTTTTTTATAGACATTATTCAATTCAAAAAAAATATATAAATAAAATAAGATATTAATTCTTGGGCCAAAAATGGGCCTTAATGACCCTCGTCCTTTGACATTGTTGCTTAAAACTTGGTGAAACATATATTAACACTCTTATCACTAAATTACACATATAGTGGAGTTGCACCCATCTAGTGTTACCTTTCTTTTTTGAAAATGCAATATTAAATCTTTGTTATATATGTTTGTATCACGTGTTGTAACTTTTGATGTTTTGGCATCAGAAATTGCATCCTAAGCAAGTCCTCAGCGCTGTGTGCTTTCTGTACAGAGATATTTTCATTTTCATGATTTTTTTTTCTAGGCCATTGGATTGTTCTTGTGTCGTTTTTATTTTACTACAAGATTTATAGTTTTTTTTGGTTGGTTTTCCATAAAAAAATTTAAATTGTGCAGTATTACAATTGTATTTGTAAGTAAATTTAATCTCTTGTAAATGTTTACTGTGTTTATATGGGAACTGCTCTGTCGTTTATTATGTTTGTCTGTTTGTCGTATGTTATATGTTGACATCGTGCTATTGATGACAGTATTGACAAGAATATTTCACACTGAAGTTGTTACTAAAACATTTCATTTTATTCCGCGTATACAAATGTTAAAAATGTCTAGTTGCTAGGTACTTTTGGTACAAACACGGGAAAGGGAGTGATGGGTTGGGACATAAAATTAAGCCTTTTGTAGCGGCATAAATCTACTCTTTTTTGAAAAATACAAAAAGGTATTTTATGTGCAAGGAGAGTCTCACTCTTCTAACACGTGACCCACTATGGTTCACGGCCAGGCTTTCCGTATTATAACCTGGCAATCCCCAACGAGAGGGCCTCTTCTATCCGTTACCTGGGGTTTGCGCTGGGTCAGATCTGTGGGTCGATTACTGGTGACCGCTTCGGTGCCCAGTAAAAATAAAGGGTTTGTGTCGCTATGTTGCTATGGCTAATTGGAAAATGTGCGATACAATATAACCATTCTGTAAATCAAGTACAAGGTAACGGCTTTGATTTTGAAGAACCCATCCCATTTTATGAGCTTCTGTTATGACAAGTATCAAAGGTTTGCACCAAATGTTTCTATTGCCAGGTGATAGGTGTGCGTAATAAATTCCAGAATTACAGTATTGCCATCGACGAACCCATTCGTTGGTCGTAATGTCGAAAATAATACTTTGAAATACTTTACCTGACATAATATAATCTACATCCTTCTTAAGAATTACAGGTCCACATGCTGCTGTTTGTACTGGTGTTTGTAATGTTTTCTTGTCTGATAGAGACGCTAACTCTCCTTCACCCTAAATGAAAAAGTGTCTTCTGTTCATTTAAATTCTAAAAAATACATTTGACCATATAAATATGCAATTTGCACTGATTACAATGACGCAACAGTGCGCTGAAACCCAACATGAGAAAATCAGACTTGCAAAAGGTTTGTCTAATCCGGGTAGATGTTGAAAATATCAGCATGTATATGATATAAACATATATAAAAACCGTTGAAAGAAATTTCATGTCCACCCGATGGATATTCGGATATTAAAATGCTTAGAACAAAAAAACAGTTTTACTTTGTATTTTTTGTCTTACACGATATTCATAATCAAATTGACAAACAGGTTGCAGGGCAGTTGATGCATCGTAGTTGGTCTCGGTAAGCTAGACGCTTATACAGGAAAACCTCTTATACTAACATGGGGCGAAAACACTCGGAAAGCAAAAGCGTTTTTGAAGTCACAATATCACATACACATAGGCATTACATTATATCAACATACCATACCGGAAATTTTATATTTTAATTGAATTTATTAATGTTATGTTAAATGTGACTGGAAAATCGAGAAAACTTACGTAATATACTTTTCCGATGGATATATTGTAGAACGTATGAAGTCGATCTGATTTCGATGACAATACAACTGCCTGAATTACTGAAAAAGAAAGCAATGCCACTATATATACCATGTCACTATAAATTGAAGTTCAACCCCAGTTTTGGTTGTTTGTTTTATATGTATATATATTATGTTCCATCTTGTCTCATGTTCTCGAGATTGCATGTCTGTCGACTTTCCCTTTGGTCTGGCCCTTCAGATTTCTTTTACTTTCTGTTAAGGATAAGTGCTGATTTCCTAGGCGAAGACATGTTGGTTTCCACAGGATTTCCTTTGTTTTTGCCAACGGATTCCTTTTTTTTAATTTTCATCTTTAGGACAAGATTAAGGCAGATTTTCATTTAAGGTTATCTTGCCTCACCAGTATCTTGAGGGACTTAAACGTGTTTTCATATATTTTAATGTTTGTTATTTTTTCCGTCCGATTTTGATTAGGACATTTTCTTGACAGCGCTAAGTATGGAGGACTTATCTCTTCTTAGCTTTTAGGTAAAATGGTAAAAAATGGTCACGGCCCAATTTTAAAACTTTCTTTTACCTATGACCAGTGATTTAGGGCAGGTGGTTGCAATTGCGCAGGTTTGAATGTTTAAGTCTACTCGCGAATATTTATCGATTTATTTGTTTTATTAATTTTCCACTGTTATTAACAAGATTTTTTTCAAACTGTTTGGAATTTCCTTGCTCCCATCCAAACAATTTTTTATTTTGAGAAAAAATTTAAGTTGACATGGCAAACAGCACAAATTTGTACTTACCAAGATTAGAACTGCAAACCTTTTGCTGTAAGAAGTTTTCTGGACATCCACATTGTTCCGAAATTAAAATCGTACACAACACAAGAAAACATATGAATAAAAATCTAGCCATTGTAGAGTATTATGAAAGGCTTGATATGTTTAAATATCATCAGGATGTTACTTCAGAGTGTCATACCATTTATCACCTGTTACTTGTTTATTTTTATGATTGATGCATTATTTTGAAAAACACCAAACAATGAAAACAATTTTTGCTTCGGGCGTTTTTGTTAGTGTTATTTTTTAAATAAAAACATGTGTGGTGTGGTAAATGAAGAAAACGTGTTTTTTAGATGGGCATGAAGTCATTAATAAACAAACATTTTTTCCTGTTACCTGGTTACGATTTAGCTTTTAGAGCGTATTAATAAAAAAAAATGAAGTAATTTTTATCCTGGCATGACTCAATAGAGTAGTGCATTAAATATTTTCAGTTCAAAATTGATAAAAGATATAATTTCTATGGTGTTTCGTTCTTATGCATAAGTAACCCTTAGCTTAGTTTGTTTAGATAATGATGCTTGTGCTTACTAATTTGCATTGTATTTTAATCGGATGTCAAACATTTTGTTTTCATGACTGCCGTAAATCAACGAGATGGCCATGCAGTGCACCAAATTGATATTTTTATTTTGTAATACATTTATTTCAAGTGCGGATCCAGGAAACCACGTTTGAAAAAGTAAAAGCGAATAAAAAGATGTGTTTCCTCAATACACAATTTCTTTTGCCTGCACGAAAAAAATCTTAATCAGCCCCAGACTAAAGAAACGTGTTATTTTCATTTTGTTCTATTCAGAGAGTAATTTTATTCAGGCATAGGCATCATTTTCATTCAACGATCTTTTTATGTTAGGATATGGGTTAGGGTTAGGTGATTCTATGTTTTAAAATATTAGGTTAGTTGACCAATATAAATATAGAATGTAGCATGATTGCCCATGGGACAGCCATCCGGCAAATTACAGTCGAATTTCAACTTCTACAGGTTCCTAAACGGCCTTCCATAATGAACCGGATTCTATACCATAACGGAAGATGTGAAATACTCCAAAAATTACAAAATGTTTAACTAATTAAAAACACAAACAATCGATCTAATCTAGTGACAAATGGAGAACAAATAACAATAAATGACTAACTAAACAACGATTACCACTGCACCACTTGTTCCTGGCTTGGCACAGGCACGTAAGGTATGGACGGGGTTAAACCATTATGTGAGCCTCAACCCTCCCCTAACCTGGGACAGTGGTGTGACGAAACAGCAATTAAAAAGGATAAAAATCAGTTGAAATAGATTTAAAATTTGAGATCAAAACTGAAAACCAACAACAAAACAATATAAACTAAAACATGGTACAACAAAAATATCTAACTCGAAAGTGTGCTCGCAGTTGCTGCTTGCTAGTTTAATATAAAAAAAAACAAACAGGAAACGTTTTCCTATCCTATGGTGCCAATAAAAAACGCTTTATTGGATTAAGTATTTAAACATTCAAAGAAAACATTGGATTATACAAATACCAATAAAAATATATAGCACAGAAGTAGAAAATATTATAGAAATAGATAAACTGTTTGATTCCGTATTAACAAAAAAGTCAATATAAATAGCAATAACAACCATATTTAAATATTCAATACCAATGCTGCGACGATTTCCTTTACGGAAAAGTTCATTTAGATGGGGGATTTGGTTTAAATTTCCGAGCTTTATTTACCATATTCCGTAAAAAGTAGGATGTTATATCGAGTGTTTCATCAGATGATTGCAAATTTGAAATAGTAAAGCCTTATATTTACCAAAACTTTAGTAAATATTTTTATCAATTGGTGGTAACGAAATCATCGACTTAATAATTTGTCAGTAATACAGAGATAACATTCATTAAATTTCGGAAAAGTCGTTACAAACACGTGCCTAACGAACGAGCTGAGAAATATATACACCGTATGAAGAAGTAGAAGGAACATCCCCTTCAAATTAACAATTAGCAACGAGAATCGTCTAGTTGTAAATTTTGGGGGAATTTTACCTTAAAAAATACCCATTTTAATCCAGAAAAGGCATTTGATGCAATTGTTATTGGCGTTATTCAAGGTCAAATTCGTTGAACAAATCTCAGTAGTGTATTTGTAGAAGTCTAAATTATTGACGAAAAAAAAGATAGCGTTTTTTTTCTATCAAGTAAGTTCCAGAAGGATCCTTGTGAAGTGTGGCCATTAACTGAGATTCATAACGGTAAAGGAATTAATCTGCTATCTAAAGCAGACTGTGTGCCCATTAGGATTCAAACGATCTGTCTATAAATTTTATTGCCGAAACGGTTCAAAATGTTTTCTAGAAGGAAATAAGCAGAATCAATCATTTCTTCACAGGTCAAGTAAATATATCTTTCATAATTGTCTTTTCCGTCAGAGAAAATGAGCTGTCCTACTACAAATGTACTAGTGATATGTTTTATCAAAACATTCAATATTCAATCAAATATGATAATTTCTGTTTAATTAAAAGTGGAAATGTGTTATATTAAGAGTAGATAAATCATGACTATCAACAGTTTCACAAGGTTTGTATAAAGCGTGTAATTTATCCAAAACTTCCAATGAATTTTTTACACTCAAAATATAGTTTATACTATAATGTCCGTAAGCTTTTTTACAGTAATTTTAAAGTTCTTTCAACTTAGACAGAGACAAGTCAAAAGTACAGAGAATTTTGTAGTAGTTCATTTACTGGATGCTGAGAAAAAATGGAACGTAAAAGGTGTTTTATGTAGTCTAGACAATTAGTATGTGATTGGGACTTTAAAATGTTCAGCAAGCCTTTATTGCAGGAGTAATCTGTCTGTCTACTTTTGCACTCTCTATTGAGTGCATGGCCTGAAAGATAGAAGAATAAAAAATTTCTGTCTAAGATACCTCTATCATTTACGAGACATCACAGCCACATTATTGGCGGCTTTATAAGCCGGTACAAAAAAGAACAGAGTTTCGAGTTTTTCTAAGTTCAGGTTTAATTCTAGAAATTAAAGAAACTTTTTTGGAAATTTCTTAAATTGTTTTCGAGGTCTGCAATCCGGATATTTACAATGCAATTCCATTTTTTGAGAAAAGCATCAAGAGATTTTTTATGGGCATTTTCTCACTTTCAGCATTTTTGCAATAAGAGGAAAAGTGCCATAAGGGACTCCGCGAAATTGTCTCCAGTCAATTTTTGAAGGAGGACGATATTTAGGCTCTTTTCATGAAACGATTATAATCTCTCGGTTAAATATTGTACAAACATCATATTAATGCTGACTTTACGATTATATTTGACTAACATGTTATTTGAATGGTTGAAAGGCTACGAACTGCCAAAAGCAACTTTAATTTTTTAATTTTCTATGCAGTGACTATTGATGATACGATTATAAAGTTCATTGGAGAGTGGGCTAAATATTTACATTATCATTCTGAGCATTAAAACAAGCTGTGGCAAGGTGTCTTTAACGTGCGTAGAACGTGGTATTTACTTAACAGGGTGATCTTTTATGTCTCTTGACGTACGGCATGTGAATTTGCTGTTAATATTTCTGCCAGAAATGCCAGTAAGACATTCTGCAAATATATACCTCTGCGACCATAGGGGGTTCTAGAGGTCCTCCCAAGTGCACCAACATGGAATAGGGATGGTCTCTCATTTTTTGTGATAAATTTATGTTGGAATCCCATTCCTTGTGACGAGTTCTAGATCGCGCACAAACAAATAGGACAAGTTGAGTAAAATTAAGCAATTGAAACATTACCACATGCCATACATATGAATACAAAACAACGTAAAAGATAAAGTTTTACCAATGACCACGACTCCTAACATAGGACAAGTACGTGATAATGTTTTGCTGGATTCAAACCATCCTCTCCCATCGACATCAACGTCAAAATTAAACCAAACAAACGCTGTAAAAAACATAACATAAACGTCACACAAGACTGCACCCATTCCAATTAGAGAGTACCTTGACAACTATTTTAGTAATTAACAAAAGCAAAATAAGAAAATGCAATTTCTTTCAACATAATCAGGGGTCCCGATGATATAGTATCAAGAGTTGTCATCAATCACAGTACGTCCGAAACTTTACAAATTAAAAAAAAATCCATCTGCCTACAAAGCATTTTTTGTGTTAACTTTCATCTGGTAAGCTATGGGTCGAAACATTTGAATTCCGAAAAATTAAAAAATCCATTAAAATTCCATAACTTCTAACAAAATAAAACATAATCTCATTACGTAGACTTTTGTGAAAGCGTAACTTTTAAGTAAACCCCTAACTGCAAATCCGCCTTTTTACCGGCTGTGATCAGCACCGATTGTGAATTACTACCGGCTTGGCTCTTTGACTGTCGAAAAACACGACGGGAGACACTAATGGAGCAAGAGTTTAAAATTAAGATAAATAATGGTTTTTCACAAAACCAATTCAAAAATGTCTATTGAAGTGTTGTTGACGTCACAATGACAACACATTTAAAGGCAAAAAGGCAATTCTGTCAAAAATCCCCAAATTCGTATGTTTGTTGCATAAATAATTTCGTGTGACAATGAAGACCAACATAATTTTTATAATAGATGAAAACTTAACATCGTACGACAGCTGGCAAAAAATTGCGGTCTGCGTTGTCGGAAATATTAAGATTTAAGAAAAAAGCTAAAAAATTTGTACTTTTTCGTTAATATTTAACAAAAAAGAAACATTAGGCCCTGTTAGTGACGTCAGTATGACATCAAAAACAAATTATTTTCTAAAACCTGTAGTAAAATGTAAAGTTTCATTATTTTACATCTAGATAGGCCATATTGTAAAACCGGCGCAAGGCATTAATTAAAAAAATGTACCTTGCCCTTTACATGTATCTACCTATATGTACATATCTATTTGTCTGTCTATCAATCTTTATATTTATTGAACTATAATTAGCAATGATTTGATTCATGGAAATTATATAAAATTAACATCTTATTCAGTCTATATCATTTTATTAAACACATGCGCCATCTACCACAATTATATCATCAATAGCAATGTCACTATGATAACCTTGACCTTTGACCCCTACAATTGAAATCTGGTAATCGACAGTTGATGACAACGTAACATTCAATCTATTCCACTTGAATCCTTGTTCACCTTTAAGTGTTTTCAGTTTTCTGTAATTTCCTGATGTAGTCTGGAATATAACAATTCATATATGATAGAAATGGAGGCAATATTAGGAGGCGATTTTAAAAGTTTAAAAGCAGCAGAACACTAATATAAAATATCTATTAAAAGGAATTAAATTATTTTGATTTGCATAAAGTTAAAGATGTCTCATTATGACAGGTTTGTAGCCTTGTGCTTAGAAACTTTTCTACGTTACAGCCTGGGGCGAGGCCGAAAGCTGTAAATGATGCTAAAGGATGCCACGGCTACAAAGGATCTTTGTAGATAATGGTAATCTCCCGGCTTTAACTTAATTAAAGTTAAAATACCTTCAAGTTCGTAATGAAAGTACAACGTCCTTTGAATTTTCTAGTAAAGTGAATGTTAAATTTATGCGCAATGCTGCCATTTTCAGGTGGCACCAGCCCTAACGTTCGTTACTTTTAATAATTTTATGTTGGTGTATTTCTATTTTAAATGTGTCTTTTTCCAGTGCTTAGCTCCAAATATCACCTGACATTTTCACGTTATCCTTATCTTTGGAAGTAACATTCCAGCTGCTAGGCTTATGACGTATACTTCTACCATCTCTTTTGTTTTCCGACAGCATGTGTCTAATACAGTTGTAATTTTATAATGGTATTTTGTAATAGATAACATGCATAATTTAATGAAATATGTTTAAACGAAACCATCGCTTAATTTCGTATTCGCAGAAAAATAGCATTTTGTGCATGTGTGAATTGTATGATCTGCTACTTTTGATATCGTCATCAGCAGGATATTTTTCATATGTTAATTTTTATTTTTTACGGATAAATTGTTTACATTTATAACATAAAATACATCCTTTTAACTTTATTCATTTAGTCCATATATTGACAAAAATATATCTGTTTGAATGATTGAATCTAATTACTTATGTAAATTTAAAATTTGCTACAAATTACAAACATTAGAGTGCGGCAACTCTGATATTTACATAATATTTTTCACACAAAAGAAGCGGGAAAAATGTTTTAGTATCCATCAGTTAGAAATCATTCATTAGGCCAAAGTTGTGTTTTCTTTGTATTGCGTTCGCGTGCGGGTAGGTTTTAAGCCTTTTGATGTAAAAAAAAAACAAACAGAAAATAATCTGTATACATTGTAGTATAAAGAAGAATTGTCTCCAAACTCCCAAAACATAGAACTATTGTTGATTACCTGTTTTAAGATATAACGGCCTCAGATATAGCTGTCAATACAAGCTTATAAATACAATATGTAAGCAATCAAAGCTGTTCTCAATATGTGTTTGTGTGTTTTTCGTGCAGACTGGTGGGTAGGTTTTGAAATTTTGACTTAACGCAAAACAATTAAAAAACAGACATGACCTTAGATCTACTGTTTAACTGCATGTTAATTCTGTGTCAACTTGGTTTTGGAAAAAACCCAAAAAATTCACTTCTGTCAGATAACATTTTCGCGGCGACCAGATATTAAATTAACTGCCATATGACCCCAGAGCTATTAATTATCTGCTGAATAATCAACAGTTCAGAAACAGTATTCGGTGGTCGCATTTTGTTCTACAACAGTGGAACAAATTTATGTGAAGGATGATGTGAACTTGCTCTGAATTAGCCATATATTACATTCCTTTATTTATCTCACCTTCAACTGTATGACGAGTTCACCAATGTCACTACCAAACATATGGTAAAATAAACTCAAACAACGGTCATGATTTCCTTGTATTATTGGTGAAATCAACTCCGCAATGTCAGCTGGGTCATGACTCGATGTCTCAATGTACAAATAGGTGCCGAGTACGTTACCTAAAATAACAAATATTTCATCCATATTCATAATTATAAATATCGAAAAAAGATGGGATGGGACATAACAGGGAAACGGTTTTTTGATTGCCACTGGAAAAAGGGAGTGGTGAGTAGGAATGGAAAATTAGCCTTTCGTAGCGGCATTAGCCTTCTCTTTTTCGAAAATTTCAAAAGGGGTCTTTTACGTGCAAGGAGCGTGGCACCATCCAAACTCGTAAGCCATTATGGTCCATGGCAAAGCTTTCCGTATTATAACCTGGCAACCCTCCCCAACGGGAGGTCCTCACCTATCCGCCATCTGGCGTTTATGCTGGGTCAGCTTTGTGGGGCGAGCCTGAAGACCGCTCCGGTGCCCAGATTCTTGTTTAGTATATTTAATGTAATTCGGAACTGTCTTAATCAAATTGGGTGAACTTGTATGTGATTTTTATTGCTGGTTTGTTCTTGATCTGTTTTCTTTAATATAATCTTTTGACCAGCCGTTGGAGGAACGTTGGTATCCCACTCGTTTAATTTAAGACCATCACATGTCTCACGTGCGTGTCCCAAGTCAAGTTTTGTAGTCATATGTTTTTGTTTTAAATGGTTTGTTTTTTGTCATTTTTTATAATATTCAGGTCAGAACAATATAATTTTACGAAAGCACGTTTTATTTAATTGGAGCGATTTGGCGCTTTTCCCAAGTAGTGGCATTCTACCTATATTTAAATGAAGCAAATCATCTGAAGCTTAAGAACCAAAACATAAAAACCACAGATTCAAAAATGTAGAAGTACACAAATGAAAATATCCAAATAGGAAGTCTGTTTGACTGTGAGTTAAATCAAATATATAAGTATAAAAACAGTCCTTGTTAAAAAAATTCCCCTTCTTAGGATTGTTCTGCAAAAATAAAAAGACAATCAGTTATGAGGTAAGATTATTCCACATACTCCTCTTATTAAAATAAATTGTTCAGTTCAATTTTAGTTACAGTCACAGTTATAAGATGTTTGAAGACTTCTTTAACATAATAGAGTTTTTAAAAATTCAACAAAACCTGAAGTGAAATTAAAGTTCCTGTATCACAGGAGTCTCCCAAACGAAATCCCTAGAGTTAATCTAAGGAATTCGAAGATACCAAAGGGGCAGACAGAAATCGTTAAGTCGAGGATAGACAAGACCATGGCCAACAAAATAAAACGAAAGACAAACATAGAACACACAACACTACACTGAAAACTAAAGCTGGAGTAACACGAACCCTACAAAAACCAGGGTGAGTTCAGGTGCTCCGGAAGGGTTAGCAACTCCTGCTCCACTAGTGGCACTCGTCGTGTTTAGAGTTATCTTCACAGATTAAAGTCTGACAGTGCATTCTTTGGAAATAACATGATATGAGAGTAAAATCAATATAAAATTTACAGGTTATATAACATTTGATTAACTGTAGGCTCCTCGGTTAAAGTGATGTCTCCAGAAGTTTAACTCCGTGATGTCGACTCCACAATATTTTATAGAAAAAACCGTTTCAGACATGAAGACTGAATTTTTCATGTAAAGTTCCGGAGTAAACCAAAAACAGGCTGTTCGTATTTTTCGCCTAGATGTTGTGATCCCATGAGATCTTCCCTTATACCCTGAAATGTCTAGTTTGAATTTGGACAATGTGGTAGGTGTCTTTAAAGGGATAGGAACAGCTTACACTTCCAGAACATCCTGGGTTTATCCCCGTTTTCCATGGGGTCCGCATTGTTCATATTTTTTATTTTTTATATTTTTATGAATTTATGTCACGAACATGAAAATATATGGGATAAATGTCACAGAGACTGCGCTCCAACCAAGAAAAAACAGGGGAAGTTTACAAATAGAGCCCCCAAGGTTTTTCAACAGTGGTGAAATAACACTCCTTTTGGAAAGTTCTAAATAGTCTTTCAATCGTATCTGCGTTAAATACACCATACGTAAAAAATGTTCTGTCTTGTTCATATTCACTCGACTGCCGTGTCTATCCACTATAGCACTTTGTGTTCCCCTTCGATTTTCTTTCGCTTCGTCTATTGACTGATTCACATTTTCGTGATTATTGCCTAGGTTCTAGTGATATTTCAATGAGATGATGATTTTTTATATAAAAATGACATCGGACGTCCTAAAATTGATATTTGTATGTGTTACATGTCAACTGTAGAATACCCATGTGGGAGATCAGAAATTCATAGTTCAAAGAGACAAGACAAATTTTAAACAAACTTAAAGATAAAACGAAAAGAAAAGGAACAAAGGCTTGGAATCCGCGGATTCCATTACAAAACAGAAATGGAATAAGGTAAGGAAGGAAACCAGTTTGTTTTGAATGTTATTGTTTGCTGGCTATCATTCAAATGTGTTGAATTCGTTTCTGACCTGGATATTTTAATTGCACATTGTGAGAAATGATGTTATGTTACATTTCAATTGCTCTTTCACAATTGAACAAAAATCAATTTAAAAATAGTATGTGCATTTCCGTCCTTAAAATTCCCAAATATATATTGAGAGATTATATCATATACTGATTTAAAACGCAACCAGGCGGAAACATGTTGAACACCGACCGAGAATATCAGGAGATATGTGAGTATGATTACCACAGGTATACCGAAGTTCCAAATGTTACAACACCTCGTAATAAGACTTCCGACAAAGTACCGGAAAAACAGGGATGTTCAAAAACCTGTTTCATTCTGATGTCCATTATATATGTCATGTTGTTGACCTCCATTGGATTTACATTCGCTTGTTCCTGGATAGGTAAGACAAAATTGGAGAAACAAAGTTTTTTGTTATAATTAATGGAAGTGAAAATCTGCAGGTCATTTTATACACTTGGTCATAAATATGAAACATTGATATTTTCTGAGTCATAAATTCTACTCTGGAGACTTGCTTGCTTAAACTACGAGTCAGAATACAAAAAATCTTTATGCAAATCTCATTATTTTACTTTAAACTACAAAAGTTTTCGATTTAAAATTTTTGTCCGATGGCTAATTTTATGAGTTCTGAAACCCACATTTTTTGTGAAAATATGCTAATTT
>JAULBM010332219.1:0-12977 GCA_032357055.1 Geukensia granosissima
AAAGTTTACATTTTAACAATTTTGTAAAACTGCTATATTTTGGGGCCAAAAAGGGGCCTTACCGGACCTACTCCTTTTCAGTCTTTCCGAATTTTTCTAAAACTGAAGTACTTTTTGGTTAAACAGGTTCCTGTCAGATACATTATTTACTTATTTTTCTGTTTAAATATTATATTAAGCGTCAAAGAAGTAGACAGCAAAGACTATATTTGAAAACCCCTTGTTAGAGATTTATAATTATTATAAAGTACAACAATATATTTCTATAAAAAACAACGTGTTGACTATTATTGATAAAGTAGCAAAAATATGAAAAACTTTTTGAAGAATTATAAGTGTTTTGCATTGATATGCAACTGTGCAGGAAACCATAGTGTGTGTGAAAGGTGTTTGAGAGTTGTGTTTTTGTATTATATACATATTATATACATGTTATTTTAAAAACTTGAAAAACAATAAAATGATGAAAAAAAATGATAAATCGTGAAAACACACCTACATGTATTATCACTAAAAAAACCCAGATTAATTAAATGTCATTATTATGAAACTATTATTATTATGAACCTGAATTACGGTTCCAGTCAATAGCGTTGCTGCGTTTGAATTTGTAAACGTGTGATTATGAAATCTGATTCATCGGAAGAGATACGGTATTTATTCCGACTTAATGAATTTATGGGGAAGGGCTGATGATATATGGATCATAATTTTTATATTAAAGTTTATGCTTCCCGGTAGCAAATGACGGATTTATCTCACCAGTTTCGGGTGATCTTTTGTATTTTTATCAATGTTTTTTGTAAGCCTTTTCTAGTGTTTTGGTCCTCTACATGTACTTATAAAGAAAAGCACGGTTCATCAACAAACGTATCAACATTACTTTATAGCCACCCTAAAACGAACAAAAACCTTATATTCTGTAAGTACCTTAGGTATGTCTAGCTACATGTACCGTGTACCACGTGGGTATTTCTACATATAATTTTAAAAATATATTAAGGTTTTACTGACGGACTTAAGATGCGCCCTAACAAAAAAGAAAAGATATCGGGAAAGGCCTACATGTATAAACAAGAGCAAAGTCTAATACATTTCTCAGATTTCTTAGATTTCAGTTTATGGACACTAAATTATTTTCGAGATAAGATGGAAAAATGACCTTTTCCTTTAAACTGTGTGTCAATAGAAGGTTTCAGGCATTGCCTATAAAATAAGTCTAACACTTATCGACTTTCTCTCATTCTCGCGGTAGTAACCACCTACAATTTAACCTTATTCATGAAAAATTTAAGCCGAAAAGAAAAGAAGCCTTTTTTATTTTATATTGTGAATGTTTGCTAGTTTTCAAAAAAATTAGCGTTAAAGGTTAAATTGTACAAAGAAAAGTCGGAAAGGTCAAATAAAACTATTTTCAAAGTCAATTTTTACCAAATAAAATTTAAATGAAAGGAAGAATCAAATGGTATATATGCCAGAAATAAATCTGTAAGAAGAAAACTAATATGGCAGTAAACATATTTTGTTTTCTCTTTATGATATTTTATTCCTATAAATAAGTATGAAGGGGCGTCTAAATCAATAATTATATTAAAGAAAATATTCAAAACCAAAATTTAATTGCATGTAAAGCATTTTTCTGTTTACGAAAGTTAGCCCAAACCTTAATATCAGCTTCCGTTATATAGATGATGTTTCTGATAATAGGAACAATTCCCGATTCGGGTGTTATCTTCATCTCATCTACCTAAATGAGATTAAAATTAAAGACACAGCAGACATTTCCAATTCTGCCAAATACCTTGTTCTGCATCTTGAATTAGACAATACAGGAATGTTTCACACAAAACTATATGACCAACGTGATGGCTTCAACATTCTAATAGTCAAATTCACCTTCACTGGCAGTAACATTCAAGATGCCATGGCGTATACATCTCCCAGCTTATACGTTTTTAATAGCATTTGTCCGATTTTGTAGACAGAGCTGGGTCGTTGACACAAAAACTGCTCAAAAAAGGATATGTTGGTTCTCGGTTAAAGTCATCACTCCAGAAAAATTTGGGTGGGATCTACATTGTTTATAGTTGTATGTTTGTGTTTAGTTTAAAGTCATCACTCTAGAAATTTGGGTGGGGTCTCCAATGTTTATAGTTGTATGTTTTAGTTAAGTTTAATATCATATGTTCTATGTTCCGTTTTCCGTTATTCGTAAGATTACTGAGTGTTCAATGGTTCTTTCGCTTCCTGTAAATTTCTAGTTACATTTATGTACCAAATGAAATGCACAATTAATGACGTGATGATCGCTGATAAGCCAAATATAAAGATTACAACCAGAGATGTAAATAGTATTTTCGCAGAGCATATGGATGTTTAGATGTTAGATTATTCCCACTTTATGCAGATACGACAAGTTGCAGGAAAAATACTAGTATACAAAAGAAGATCTTTAAATCAGATTTTGTTTGTTTATACATCAATTATCATTATTTTGAAATATATCTGGTACGATTTGGGAGATCTTCAAATAGAAAAGTACCTCAAAACCTTGAAAACATTGCATTATTTGTGGAAAGGTTTGTACAGGAACGATAAACAATGAAGTTTATTGTTAGATTCACAGACATTCTGTAGTGAAAGTTATTTGTACTCTATTTACTTTGTTCATTGACAATTTGTTTATTTCCCGCAATATTCTAGTCCGGGAACTTGTACATGTTTCATGACGTTTCAGTGGCCGTTCCTTGTTTTGCGCAAGGATTTCATATGACCGCAATGCATTTACCTATTTATATTAATAATACTGAGCTATGTTTTGCTTCTTTTAATGCTTTATAACGATCTACTTTGTGCTTAATGCAGAAATCGTCTGCATACTTCATTGTTTACTTAACCGCTAAACCGGAAACGGTACTATCTTAATCGCGGAACGATAACTCTTGCTTTTTACCGTAAATGTTCAACAATTCGTATCTTGGGTTCCAACGATCCAGCCGCAACATATATTCAACAGGTATAAATCGTTCATATTTATTACACTGTCTTAATTAACATATTTTATCATATTTAACTGACAAAACTACATTGTTTGTTCACTGTTATAATATTTAAAGCTGACAATTAAAGCTTTTCCATATTTTATTACACATTTGACTTAACTTGTATATTTTGAACTATTTTGGCATTTTTGTCAAAGAGTAACAACCAAAACTCACAACAAATGGTGGCAGCGGAAACAATTTAATTTTTAGCAGATAAAATAATTCATTACTGAAAAAACAAAAAACACATTTGCACAAAGAATTATTTGAAATTCAAAGTGCACTTATTACAAAATAAACCTTACACATTGCACAAAGAGTAATTGAAACTCAAAGTGCATTTCACAAGTAAATATTTACTCCTAGCACAAAGAATATTAGAAATTCAAAGTGCAAAAATATTGTTCACATGAAAAAATATTATTTTTATAATAATTAAATATCTGACAGATAAACACAAAGAGTAAATTGAAACTCAAAGTGTTTACAATTATTTCAAAAATATATTTCATCAACTGAATTGCACACAAAGAGTAAATTGAAACTCAAAGTGTTCATAGTCCCAAAATGTTTTAATTTTTTTTTGTACACAAAGAGTATTTGAAAATCAAAGTGTACAAATTCCTCAAATTGTACACCCATTAAAAATTATAAATTATTCTTTTTGTAAGTGGACACAAAGAGTATTAGAAACTCAAAGTGTCAGTATCCAGATAAAATATTTAAACAGTATAGGGGACACAAAGAGTATTAGAAACTCAAAGTGTAAATAACTAAATATAAATTTAAACAGTATAGGGCTGCACAAAGAGTATTTGACACTCAAAGTGTATTGTACTAAATTGTTCTGAACACACAAAGAATATTTGAAATTCAAAGTGTGCATAAATAGGGTTTAAAAAAATAAACTTACCCCCATAGCTTTAGCCTAGTCAGGTATCCATTGCTTAATTATGTATCTTAGAAATAGGCAGTTACCATCACCCCGTTACTCATGGCATGTAGGTTCCAATACTGAATCTGGGCAATAAGGCCCAAACACCCTACTTGTAGTTATGATAATCAAAATTTGACTCAAAGTTTCAATTAACAAATATAAATTTAAACAGTATAGGGCTACACAAAGAGTATTTGAAACTCTAAGTGTATTGTACTAAATTGTTTTGAACACACAAAGAATATTTGAAATTCAAAGTGTGCATAAATGGGGTTTAAAAAACTTACCCGCATAGCTTTAGTCAAGTCAGGTATCCATTTCTTAATTATGTATCTTATAAATAGGCAGTTACCATCACCCGTTACTCCTGGCATGAAGGTTCCAATACTGAATCTGGGGAAGTAAGGCCCAAACACCCTACTAGCAGTTCTGATAATCAGAATTTGGGAACAAGGTCTATGGGTAGTGCTAATAATTCACAACCAAGTTTGAGTGAAGGAGAGGTTAGTACTTCCAATAAGACAGGGGGGACTAACCCAATTCCTGTTAAGGCACATCCTCAGACTGGACATTTGACTGACATCTATAATCGCTTTACCAGCATGATCAGCACAGAGTCACCACTTGTCCAAACATCAGTGAGTGATAGCACTTTAGAAACCAGTGGATCGAACCAAGATTTTGATGAAATAGCTAGATTGAAGGCGAGGATAGCAGAATTGGAGTATGAAAAACAAAGACCTGAAAGCAGCCGAGAATACATGGACGTCGATGATTCTATGCAATATCAGGCTAGAAACTATCTGTTAGAACTCAGTCGACAAGATAATGGACAGCTTCCAGATAAGGCACCATACCAGCAGGATAACTACTGTTCATCAAGATCTAGAAGTTATCGAGATGGCATATATCGATCAATGGCAAGACTGCACCAGGATAACAGCTATCCACACACTCAAGATAGTATATACCCATTCATGTCCAGACTGCATCAAGTCAAGATAACAGCTATCCCCAAATCCATAACCGTCCGGACACATTCAATCTCAGATGCAATGGGGATAAAGCATATCCACCAGAAAAAATACAACACCAGGATAATAGAAACCTGGCAGCTACTAAACAGTATCAGGATAATGGCTATCCAAAGGTAACACTAGAATACCATGACGCTCCAAATCAGTCTGCACTAGAATCAGATGGTATCCAGGGAACTAATCACTAAGTATCAGGACTATGGCTATCCAAAGGTAACACTAGAATACCATGACTATCCAAATCAGTCTGCACTAGAATCAGATGGTATCCAGGGAACAAATCATCATGGATATTATTGGGATAACAACTATCCACAGAATAAAAGTATGACAAATGGATATCCAACCCAATATCCCTCACAGTCCAGAAGTTATCATGTAAATCAAAGAGAAACAGGACATAATTGGAACCATGAGACAGACAGAACAGAAGGTTACCAAGGACCTTATCTTACAGAAAGGATTCATACCAAAGTCAGACAGTTTACCGGAGCACAGGAGCCTCAGATCCAATGCATTACCAACCATCTAGGACAGCATTGTCTACTAGCCAGGACACATACAAGTCAAGACTACCATATTAAACGGAAAAGGAGACTGGACGTACAGTTTGAGATCATGTCTGCACGAAATGATTGGGGTTCTAGACAGAAAGCGAATGAGATCATGTTAGTGCTGAAAGATGAGGCACTACAGTTTGCAACGAAATTAGCCCAAGATGTCAGAATATCCTTTGACTTGCTAAATGCAGAAATGTACTGACGTTTTGGTGACAGTAGTTATCATGAAATCTACAGACGAGAACTTCAATCAATCAATCAGGAAGCAGTATAAGGAGAGTATATACGAGTTTGCTTCAAGAGTTGAAGCTATGGTCAGGAAAGCTTACCCTCGAATGGAAAGGAGTCTATTTAACAACCTCAGCATAGAATACATGCTAGCTGGCATTCCAGACCAGAGTATCATGTACGATGTCCTCACAAAGAGACCAACAACTATGGATGACGCCATTAATTTGGTGACTTGGCATCAGACATGTAAGAACGGCATGAAAAGTAAATCTACCGTCAGGTCGATAGGTAGCACAGGAACCTAAATATGCAAATTATAAATGCAGGAAAGTTGGTCGGAGCTATGTAACTGAAGAACGTTTACACCAATTTGGACGGGACATGAAAGATTCAATGACCAAGGAAATAGTAAACTCTGTTGGAGCCATGATGGACAAAAAGTTGGCGATTAAAACAGATAAACCAAGAAGAATCTCAAATCCAGAGACAAACCCTGGAACAACGAGAAGCCACAACAACAAAGAAAAAGACTCTGCTTTACTGAAATATAGAAGGACATTTCAGTCGCACTGTCCAGAAAACAACGATAATATCCAAAAGAAACATCTACCAAAGAAGAGATCTTGTAACTAGGAAGGGCTGGAACTGTCGGCCATGTGCCAGCCTGGAAAGTAGATAAAAACCTGTTTTAAAAGATGAAATGATAGAGAGTACTTTGGTGAATTTGGGTCATTTGTTCAAAGAAGAGAATATAAAGGATTCCGATTCTTCAAAATTCACAGAACAGAACCAACATAACCTCAATGTGAAAGATTTCGATTATTCACGATTCCTTGAAAAGACCAATCAGAACACCAACATGAAGGATTTCGATTCCTCCCTGATTGCCAAAACTAATTAACACGTCTTCGAGAGGTATTCTTCAAATTTTGTCAGCGGGCATAAAGATGATGGTGAAGCAGAACTCGGGCAATGCGGGGACAACATTGGAATAGATAGAGTGCGAGCTGTAACAATTAAGGTGTCAATAGAAATCAATGGATTAAGAAGGAACGCAGTCATTGACACAAGGGCAGAAGTGACGTTGTTGAAAACAGAGTTCTTTTACAGCATACCAGAAAACAAGAGACCCAAATTACAGAAACCAAGCAGTAACCTTGTTGTACCAAGAAAGGGAGAAAGATGAAAGATGACGTCAAACTAGGGAAAAAAGCGTTGAAATGGGAGATATACGTGGCCCCTATTGGCGATGGTGTACTCCTTGGGCGTGATGTTGTAGATGAATTGGACATAACCATTAACTCAAGACAGTGTATACAGATAGATGGATATAAGCTAGAATGTCAAGTAAAAAAAGACAGATGGCACTATAGCCAGAGTAATACTGAATGAAACACCACCATTCCATACAGAAGTAAAACAGTTTGGTGTTGGAATAAACAGTGAAAAAATAGATACCAAATATTTGGTATTGCAACCAGTTATAGAAGATGAAAGAAACCTTCTTGTGGCACATACTTTTATTGACCCATTTGAGAAAGTCATTCCAGTCAGGATAGCTAACCTTGAAGAGCATCCGATAAAGTTAAAGAAGAATTACGTTCTTGGAGATCTTCATCCAGTTATTGGTTATGAACCCATAACAGAAACGTCAGTTAATTCACAGAACAGTCAGAATACCGACCACAAAAAGACTTGTAAAGTACACAGGATTGGGCAATATCAAGAAGATATTAACCTAAAAGCTAAACCAATCAGCATTCCAGAGGACTGGATGAATGGCATGAAGGTTAATCAAGTAGCTTCAGATGAGACACTACCTGGTAAACAAAGGAATAAGGCCGATATTCCAGAGTTGCCAGAACATCTCAAGGATCTTTATGAGAGAGCCATAAAAGACGTTACGGATAACAGCATAAAGGTGAAGCTAGCAAAGTTATTAACAAACTACAGTGAAGCCTTTGCCAGTTCTAAAGACGACTTAGGGACGTGTTCTCTGATAAAGCACAAGATAGATACTACCGGAGCTGCCCCAATTAGACAACCATTAAGGAGAACCCCTATTGGTTTTGAGAAAGAAGAACTCCAATATTTGAAAGACCAACTTAGCAGTGGAGTCATACAACCATCAAAGTCAGCATGGGCATCACCAGTAGTTTTGGTCCGGAAGAAAGACAACTCGGTAAGATGGTGCATCGACTATAGGAAACTGAATGACGTCTCCATCAAGGATGCCTACCCTTTACCGAGAATAGATATGTGCATCGATTGCCTACATTCAGCATCAATTTTCAGCTGTTTGGACTGTCAAAGTGGCTACTGGCAGCTGGAGGTTGATGAGACAGACAGACCGAAAACAGCGTTCATCACAAAGTATGGGCTTTATGAATACACAAAGATGCCTTTTGGTCTATGCAACGCCCCTAGCACTTTCCAAAGATGTATGGAACTCATCTTTAGAGGCCTCCAATGGCACACTCTACTGATCTACTTGGACGATATTATTATCTTCAGCACAGATCACGAAGAACATCTTGAGAGACTCGAAGAGGTCCTTTATAGACTAAAAATATCTGGTCTAAAATTAAAACCGTCCAAATGTGAACTGTTGAAGAGTGAGATTTTATACTTAGGACATATTGTCGGAAAGGAAGGTATAAAACCCAATCCACAAATCATACAGTCAATAATGGAATGGAAAGTACCATGCAACACAAAAGAAGTACAGCAATTCCTTGGATTATGCAACTATTACAGGCAGTTTATCTTTAAGTTCAGCGACATTGCAGCACCTCTTTCACAGTTGACTAGAAAGGACATCCCGTTTAAGTGGACAGATGCATGTCAAGAGTCATTCCATAAACTGAGAAGTGCATTAACATCAGCACCAGTACTTGCATATCCAAACTCAGAAGACACTTACATCTTGGATACCGATGCTTCAAACATTGGAATTGGTGGAGTTCTCTCACAAATCCAGAATAACAAAGAACGTGTTATAGCTTATGCCTCTAAGAAGTTGGACAGAATTCAATACAGGTACAGCGTCACAAGAAAAGAACTACTGGCAGCAGTGACCTTCATCCATCAGTTTAGGCATTATCTGTTAGGGAAACCATTTATACTTCGGACAGATCACAGTTCTTTAAAATGGTTGTACCAATTCAAAGATCCAACTGGACAACTAGCGCGATGGATAGAGAGCCTAAGTCAGTACGACTTCAAAATACAACATCGTCCAGGAATAAAACATGCAAATGCGGATTCGCTTTCAAGAAAAAACTATGATAAGGAAACCTGTAACCATCAGAAGCAAGGCGAAACCGAGATCACTTGTAAGCAGTGTACTGACCTAGAAGAAGAGTGGCGTAAATTCAAAGAAGATATTGACAATGTAAACGAACTGACCCAGAAGACAAACCAATCTGTTGAATCACACGAGAAGAAGAAAAACTCATATAAAGTTGCTGCGGTAGCAGAAACGTTCTCCAACCAATCAACACCCTGGCTATCAAAGTATTCGAACAAAGAGATTAGCATATTTCAACGTGAAGATCCAGATTTTTCCTATCTCCATAAATGGATGGACCAAGGAAAGATTCCTGATAGAGACAGCTGTGCTAGTTTGAGTCCTGCAGTCAGAAGATACTGGTTGAACTGGGATAACTTGCTCAGAAGAGATGGAATAATCTTTCAAAAATGGAGAGAAGTAGATAAGGATCAAGACCACCTACAACTACTTGTACCAGCTATATTGAGGAAAGAGTTGTTGACTAGTTGCCATAATACCCCTTACTCTGGACACATGGGTATTAGGAAGACGGAACTGAAACTCAAGAACAACTTCACATGGTACAAAATGACAGATGACATAAGAATGCACATTAACCAATGCGTCATCTGTAACAAACTTAAGGAGAAGGGAGGAAAATCAAAGGCACCTATGATGGATTACAGGGTTGGAAATCCTTTAGATAGAGTTGCAATAGATGTTATTGGACCACTCCCTCAATCCAGAAGAAAGAACAAATTTATTCTTGTGATAGGGGACTACTTCACTAGATGGATGGAGGCATACCCCTTACCCCATCAGAAAGCTGAATTAGTCGCTCAGAAGCTAGTGATGGAATTCATTACAAGATTTGGTATTCCATTAGAAGTGCACACAGACCAAGGAACCAATTTTGAGAGCGAGCTATTCAAATCTGTGTGTAAATTGTTAGATATAACCAAAACTCGAACTACTCCATATCATCCAGCCTCCAATGGTATGATTGAGAGGTTCAACAGAACTCTTGGAGGAATGATAAAAAGTTTTGTAAACGAAAATGCTACCGATTGGGACATCCACATAAACCTGCTGTTGTCTGCATATCGTAGTACCCCACACCCAGCCACAGGATTCTCTCCAAATTTCATGATGCTTGGGAGAGAAGTCAATCTACCTGCCAATCTACTTTATCCACTGCCTGTTCCTTTAACAGATGAACCAACATCAACTTCAACTTATACAGAGAATCTTCAGAAATCATTCAAGAATGTTTATGAAATTGCAAGACAACATTTAAAAAAGAATGCAGAAAGAGCGAAAAAAGATCATGAAGTGAGACTGACAAAACACCACTATACCATTGGTTCCCTTGTTTATATATTCGATAATGCAGTTCAACAAAAATTCAAATCTCCATGGGTTGGTCCCTACATCATAACCAAAGTCCTAAGTCCAGTTGTTTATGAAGTACGCCATAGGTCTAGGAGGGAAGTTATACATTATGACCGCCTTAAACCTTACACCTGAATGGGCTAAAGCGAAGGACCAATAAACATCTCTTATTTTAAAGCCGCTTATATATAAACAATACCTATGACACTGTTAATATAATCCTCCATATTTGTTTCAGAATGCCTACAGACATATACCATTGTTCGAGATGTACTTACTCAGGACCACCAAATTTAACAGTATAAAGCACTTCATGATGTGTCACGTTCCTGATAATCAAGTGCCTTATGTATGCAATATTTGCTCTTTTAAAGTTCTTACCGAAGCAAATGGAACAACCATTCACAGACCATGTTAGCCATGCTGCACGAGATCCACTCTTGCACCATAAGCCCATGTCCATACCATGTATCCGTTGGTGCTGGAAATGATATTTTCAAAAAGATCCTGAAGGAAACAAGTTATAAGAACCTAACAATCCCAATTAAAACAAAACCGAAAAGCTATCGTTAGATGAGTTGGAAAAGGAAGAAAACTTTGTACCAGATTATGATGAGATGGTAGATGAGGAAGTCGTCGAAGATGTCATTGAAGACCGATTGCTAAAACTTCAAGAGGAATTTAAGAAGGAAAAGACAGATTTGAAGAAAATTAATGAACTGAAAGTCAGAGCCCTAGAAAGAGAGATGAATGATCAGAAGGAAGCTTTTGACAAGGAGAAGGAAGAACTAAAGAGGGCAAGCACTTTTGAAGCAAACCGCTTTGGAGACTTTATTCAACGCCTTGAAACAAGAAAACAAGAACTTAAGAAGGAAAATGAGATCTTAACCAAACAAAACTCTGAATTAAAGAACTCCAACCGTAAGCAAGAGCAGGAAAATAAAGACTGTAAACTAAAAATCGCTACTCTGAGGACGTCACTCAAACGCAGAGAATCAGAAATAAAGAAACTTGATGAGGAAGAGCCCACCAGCAAAATCAAAAGGGTTGTAACCAAACCTAACCAGCCTGAACCAAAACGTCGTTTGGACGTCGGACATTTCCATAAATATTGATTGATGTGACTTTCATGTTGGACTTCTTATTGATTGTTGCTACATTGTTTATTGCACATGTATTGTCGTATATAACACTGACGTGCCGTGAATATTTGTTATTAGTTATTTACGGTCTGATCAGATGTTAAATTGATATCGTATTATCTATTTTGTTTTAAATGGTTATGCAAGTTCTTCAATATGACGTGTTGAATCAACATTATGATTATTTCCAAAACCAATTTTATTATGTTTCATGTAATTTGTCGTGCGATATTGTTGCGCCGTTTTTCATAACTTTATGCATTATTTATGATTTTGCGGACAGAATTCTTTTCTTGACGGAGGGCAGTGTAGTGAAAGTTATTTGTACTCTATTTACTTTGTTCATTGCCATTTTGTTTATTTTCCCGCAATATTTTAGTCCTGGAACTTGCACATGTTTCATGACGTTTCAGTGGCCGTTCCTTGTTTTGCGCAAGAATTTCATCTGACTGCAATGCATTTACCTATTAATATTAATAATTCTGAGCTATGTTTTGCTTCTTTTGATGCTTTATAACGATCTAATTTGTGCTAAATGTAGAAATCGTCTGCATAATTCAATGTTTACTTTACCGTTAAACCGGAAACGGTACTATCTTTATCGCGGAACGGTAACTCTTGCTTTTACCGTTAATGTTCAAAATTAGTATCTTGGGTTCCAACGATCCAGCCGCAACTTATATTCAACAGGTATAAATCGATGTTTATTACACTGTCTTAACATATTTTATCATATTTAACTGACAAAACTACATTGTTTGTTCATTGTTATAATATTAAAGCTGACAATTAAAGCTTTTTCATATTTTTTTTACACATTTGACTTAACTTATATATTTTGAACTATTTTGGCATTTTTTTCAAAGAGTAACAACCGAAACTCACAACACAGATGAAGACTGACCTTTCCTGCAAAGTTGTGGAGAAAAAAAAACAGGCTATCTCCGGCATGGAGGTTGTGATCTAATGGAATATAAACTATTTTGGAGTGTAAAAATCATTAGAGGTTTTGGATAAATTACCCGCTTTTGAAACTGTTATAAGTTATGATTTCTCTAATATTTATACTACACTTCCTCATAACCCTGTTAAACATATATTTGATTGAATGGTGTTTCGATAAAGCAAATCATAAATACATTTGCTGTAGTAGAATAGAATAGAATAGAATAGAATAGAATATTTTTATTCATATAAAATCCAAACTAAATAGGATTGTTATCAAAACAATACAATACATAATATAATACAACAAATAAGCACAGACAATAATAGAATGAACTATATGTTAGGGATAAATTTTGTACCTGCAAATTTTTGTCCTTCCCTCAGTGGGATTCGAACTCACGCTGCTGTGACATCT
>JAULBM010332230.1:0-12977 GCA_032357055.1 Geukensia granosissima
AATGTCTTTAGTATAAAGAGAAATTTAAATTTCATGGTGTAAGTTTAATATAATGGTTTAGATGGTTTCATAAAGGTGGTATTGATATTTGATACCTAGGGAATGAAATTTATTAAACTTTTTAGTATGTTTTTTTTAATTGGAAAATATTAACCTGTAAAAAATTTGCAAATCGACCAATTTTTGATGTTGAAACTTCTCAAGTTTTTTGACAGGGAAATATGGACAGTTTCAACACTGGGTTCATTTTCACATCAACTGTTATCAAAATAATTGTACCAAGCATTTGCAGGTTTATTATTACATTTAATAATGAAAGTTTATAACCTGAGATTTACAATTCCTAAGCAAATGTAAAACCTGTTTCCTATAATTAACTTGCTTTCTGTAGTCTTTTTTTAATGATGATCAAGTCTAACATTCAGAACTTCACTCATAGTTGAGATGACAAATTGTATATCTCTGAGACTTTTCCATTGCCCAATTGACCAATCAGTGAAAAGTTTTTGTTTTATCAGCTATTTCTCATTTATTAAGGAATATATCAAAATTATCCAAGAAATAGATAACACTAACCAAACATAAGAAATTATTTCAAGAAATTTCTTACTTTCAGGTAATGGTTCTTGGGTTGTAAATTTTTATGTTTTACGGTTTTTAACTGTAAGCTCAATTGTTTTTTCTAAGCAAAAGATATAAGCAGCTGTTGTTTACAGGAGTGTAATATCTATAAAAAAAATAAATGTTTATTTTTCAACATTAGCCTAGCAAGGTGAGAGAAAAGGCCCTGAAAGGGTCTACAGTTTCTGTAGTAGAGGTGTTCATTTGACATTTAACATTGCATGACAGATATATCATTTTTGACTAAAAGATCTGAAATTCCAGGATTGATAATACCATGTGAGATAATATGTCAAGCAGATTTTTGAATTGTCAATATTTAAGAAAAGTATTAACTGTTTAGCTGTACCTTAATTTTTCAGAAAAAGAAGGTGAGCTGCACCTAGCATTAGACAAATACAAAACAAAATGGCTTTCAGGGTCCACGTAAAGCTTCAATATAATGTACTTCCTGCCATTGTTATCATACTTATTAATTACCTTTATGTCTGTTACATTTAGACATATCCTTTGTTTCTTGATAAAATTTTATTGGTTCATATTTAATGGCTGATTGTTGAGTTGTCTCCCTTTTTCAGGGGAAGTAATTTGATTTCATCTGATATCAAGGATTATTAAAGACTTTTTGTGCTGGGTATATTTTGAATGCTTCAGTACCCTTTATAAGCAAAATACTGAATGTCTTCTTTTTACCTAATACAATTTATAACATCCTGGAACTTTTTTATTTTGTAAACATGTATGGCCATAAACATTCAAGAAAATTGTAGAATATAATGGGTATATATGATTGTCAAATTTTGTTTTCTTGACTTATTATTACTCTTCTTCAATAGTTTTGAAAAATTAAGGCTGTTTGAATGGCTTAATTGAAATTCTTTAATTCTTTCATACCTCTTGACAGGTTTTTTTAAAAAGTGATTATCAACCTATATACGCCACATAATCCCAGCACCAAGGCTAAAAATTTGAATGTTAAATGATCTTGAGTGTAGAAAATATGATAATCAATAGATAACAGTGTGAGATTTTATATTTCCACCAAGAAAAGTGAATAGAAATGAAATAACTCTATTTACATTAAGGATTGTGGTTATGTTTACATGTAACAGACATATAAGTCACCACTGTCATGGCTTGGGCATCTGTATGTATACATATATAATGATGTAATAGTTTCCTTCAGTCTCCACAACTTACATACACTCTTATATGTCTTTTTGTTTTTCAGGATATTTATTTAAATATAAATTCCTTTATGTGTATAACTTGTGACTCATGTATTTATAATTTAAGAGTTTTTGAATTTTTAATTTTATTGAAAATATTTATTTTCCTCAAAATACCTAGTAACGGTCCTATTAAAGATTACTAAAATTTTAAAAATTTTATTGATTTTTTTGTGAAAAATATACATCTACAACTTAACTAAGAATTTCCTGGGTTTCCTATATTTCTGTGCAGTGTTTTATTTAAAACTTTAATTTGCATGTTACAATTGCATGGCAATTTACTAATGCACTTGTTACTATGTAATCAGTTTAAAGAAATATTAAAATATTATTTAACCAGAAATGATTACAATTATGATTATGAAAAATTTCAGATTTCTGACAACAAAATGTTTTCCATTATATAGTAGTATTTTTTTGGATAACAATTTTTTTTGCCTGTCAACCTTTTAAAAATTTAGCACATTGAATGAGTAAATAAATTGAAAACCTGCGACTTTTTGGAAAGATAAAGGTTAGCTTTATTCAGTGGAAAGATCCATTTAAAAGGGTTGTCCCTATTGTTGTAACCATATTTACAATAGCATTCTTCAAATGGTTTAGTCCTTGCCATGTTTTTATTAAGAGACGGATGCCGGTGAATGTCGCAAGGTATTGTCGTTATTTTTTAGCTATTTCATTATTGGACAACAAAACATATACCAGTTCATGTACAATTGTTTAAATATTCTTTTCCCACTAATCCAAAAAAATTTTCTGCTATTCAAAAACCTACTGAAAACACTGCATTGGTTAAACATATTTTTCTTTGATATTTTAGAAGACGACATTCCTATTTATTGTCCATTCCTGATGTTATATCACCATATTACCATCTTTATTAGGAATATTACATGCATCTTATATTTACTCTTACACTAGTGTACAAACTTATAAGTTTGACTTATTTCAGCCAAAATGTGTTTGGAACCTGTGGGTAGGTCAACTCACTCCGACACTTTGTTTCCATTACTTAATTTCAGACACACCTCTTTTGTCAAAAAAGAAAAGAAAAGAAATAATGCATGTTCCCTCTCGTAATTTATCCAGACAAAAATAAAACCTAAAATTCCTTATGAATGTCCAAATCTCCAGGCTTTCCTTACACAAAAATATTCTGACTTCAAGGTTTAAATATTAAAAGAATCAGTTGCTCTTTGTTGAAAATAAAGCATTCAGACAAATTCTTTCCCATGCTCCATAATATTACTGAATGATTTCCACATTTGAAATTGTCTAATTGCTTAATTGACACATTTTTTCAGAAATTTGTAACTATGCATTGAAAATTAAACATAAAAATTCTTCTAAATGTACAGAATAAAAAAAACAAAAATTATGACATTGTATTTATTTATTTGAATCTACAAGTAAGTATTGAAGTATTTCACATATATATCCTAATTCAAAATGCAGGAATGTGTTCCTGGAAGTTCCTGATGACTCAAACTATAGTGAGGACATATGTATTTACTGTATAACACTGCATTTTTAGGTAATAGACATCAATATTTCTTCATTAGTAGTTCGATTAATTAGATATTTTTGGAAAATTGCAGTAGTGTAGGTATCAAATATGTTTTCTTGTCTTAAAACACTTGATTACATGTTTGTTTATAGGACAAATTGAAACCAAACTTGGCCAAGATGTTTTCTGTAATGCACAAGTCCGTCTCTGAGTTTTCCCGTAAGATGTTGTTGGAGATGAAAAGACACAATTATGTCACTCCTACTAACTACCTGGAACTTGTCAGTGGATACAAAAAGTAAGTACATGTGTTTACGTTGAGCAGCTTGTCTCGCCATTTTAAGGCTTCTAATCAAATAATATGTAAAAATTTATCTTGATGCTAAGGACCGCTTGAACTTGTTGTATTATGGGGCTTTTGATTTAAATTTTGAAGACCTTACAGCAGTTTATGAGTTGAAGCACAGCAAAAAAAGTGCTGTGTACTTTCAATTTGGTTTTTTTTTGTTGTACAGTATTGTTTCTCATGAGAACTAACCCTATATCTGTTTTCTCTCATTTCTAGTACAAACAAAGATTTTGCCAAACTGCTTGTTCATGGTTAATTTAGCTTAAACGTTTATAAACAACATCTTACCTCCCCTGTTAGGATTTTGTCACTTCATTAGATGTATATTATAGCACCTATGAAAACAACAAAAATGCAAAATCATCATCTAATTTGCACATGACTTGGAAATCTAAATAGAATGTTTAAATAAACTACATATGTATGTGTATGTGTAAGTAATCAAAAGAATATCACCATTTGCATGGTTGTGTACTGTTCAAAATGACAAAAACCCTAGACAGATACAACTTTCCATATATATAATGATTTTAAAAAAATCCAAAATATATCTACATTGTACAGTGATTAAAAAAAATGCAATAAAATGTCATTTACATGGTTTTATATTATCTGTTGAAAAACTTTTTATTGTCTAGACTTTTGATGGACAAGAAAAAGGAGTTAGGTGACCAGGCCAACAAGCTACGTAATGGTTTGAGTAAGATTGACGAGACTAGAGAGAAAGTAAAGAACATGACCATAGAACTGGAAGATGCCAAGGTCAAGGTTGTTCAGTTCCAGAAACAGTGTGATGAATATCTGGTGGTAATTGTACAACAGAAGAGAGATGCTGACGAGCAACAGAAGGTTTGTGGTTTTAGATAAAGTATACTCACAACAAGAACATTATGACAAAACAACAGCTTAAACAAATCATACAGAATATAGCATTTGGTTTGATAATAATACAATATCTTCCAAATGCCTGTTCAACCTCCAGGAGATTTAACACTTGTTTATCTCTTAGTAGACAATATCAGCAAACTTAAATTGACATATCCTTTTGCTGCCTACCAGAGACTAACATAACTTGGGACTTTATACGGGCATTACATACATAAAAGGGACATAAAGACAGTGAGTTATCTCGTTTTGTCACACAACAGCCATACCTATTGTGATTTGTCAGATTTTGTCTAATGAGGAATTGCTGTTTTATTTTACGGAGTAGTATAGTAATTCAGCAATAAATTGTATTATGATCACAATATTTTCTTTGTTGATATTCTGGGTACTGGAGCAATTGTTAAGCAATCATAATTTACCAATCTTTTAGGACATTTACTGCAATTACTCTGTGTTTTCTGCATTGAAAGATAAACAAATGGAAAATTTAAAGATAAAATTAATATATGAAGGTATTCCAATTTGCAAAAACTGTTTGTACACAGGTGTTGAATACAATATTGTTTGACGAAAAACTCATTGTAAAAGTTAGCAGTCTTGTTCAATGAGCATTCTAGTATAGAATTGTCCAACAACTCCACAAGAATAATCTACGCATGAAGAAAACTCTTAGAGGAAATTGCAGTTTTACTACCACAAATGAACTATTGTAGTCACAATAAATATTTATCTGCTAAAAAACATTGTTTTCTGTTATTTTAGGAATGTTTGCAAAGATATGTTTTTCTTACTAAAATAATGCAGAAATTAGTAGCACTATTTAAAATAATTATTTAAGGATTTGACTGGTACCTTTTGTTTAGAAATACTCACTTCAAAGTTGTACATAATTTTGACAGTCTGTAGCCCAGAAGAGTGAGAGAATTGCTGAAGAGGAGACTAAATGTCAACACATGGCAGATTTAGCCCAGGCTGACTTAAATGAAGCTTTACCTGCTCTGGAAGAAGCCATTCTCGTAAGTCTACTACTTAAAACCTTCATGCATGTTTATAAACATTTTCATGTCATTAAGAAGGGAAAATTTTCAATTGCTGGGACTCAATGTTGGGTCATGGCATCTGTTGGGTGTAAAAGCATTTGGTATTTGAACCACCAATTTTGGTTGAATTGGCAACTATCTGTGTGCTGGAAAATATGTGTTTGTAATTGTATATGTATTTGAAATAATTTTTATATGATTTTCATTGTCACAGTTCCATTGCTTTTATCAAAATAAATGATGTGATATTAAGTGGAAAGCTTTAGTTATATTGTGCTTTTGATCTTCAGATTTGTCAGTAATTTAAAATTTTAATGGACCCCATCAAAACTAAATTTTCTGTCATTGCATTTTCACTTTTGATTAAAAATTATTTGATATGTAGGTCTAAAACTTGTCTCTGCTTAGTTTTATTGCGTTGACAATTTTCTGATAGTTTGGGACCATTGGGGCAATACATAGTATGATGTTGCATGCATCTCCAATTTCTACATTGGCAAAGTCCTGTCTCAGTTTGTTTGTACAGTTGCAGGCTCCGCTAAATAACATTACTGAGGTCCTTTTTTAACAGTCTTAATTTTATAACTGATTTATGTTCTATAGGCTCTTGAGTCCCTGAACAAGAAGGACATGACTGAGATTAAATCTTATGCCAAACCACCAGGTCTAGTAGAGAAAGTCATGGAAGCTGTCATGATCCTTAGAGGAAGTGAACCAACCTGGTTAGAGGCTAAGAAACAGCTTGGTAAGCCTGATTTTTTATGGTTGAATTATTATACATTTTGTGAAAATTATATTGCCCTGGTAAACAACTATTAAACAGACAATAAATTGCAGATTGAATACTCTACCTTCGTATTGTATTATTTAAACCATTTCTACAAGGTTTTATTTAAAAGAAAGGAGATGTGGCTTGATTAACAATGAGACAGTCTTCCACCAAATAACAGTCAAAATCAAACTTCTACTTGTCCCATTACTGTCTTCAATAATGACCAAGAGTCCATACCATAACAGAAGCTGTTAAAGTCTCCAGAATAACATTCAGTTCATCAATATAGACAATTGGTAGTGAAGTTGGAGTACATTTCCACCAAACTAGAGAGCAAGTCAACAATAATATGATTACTTAAATAGAAATGTTAAATTACAGCAAAATATTATGCATTCTGCAAAAGGCTGTGACTGCATTCTTTGCAAAGTCTTGCAAAAGTCCTGGCAAATGCACTTTTCGGTTTTTTAACAAATATAATATCTGTCTATTTGTTTATATGTGGAAATATTGATAAGCTTGAAAATTACTGAAATAAAATTGCAATTACTTTGACATTCATTTTCTGTATATTATCCAGGTGACCAAAATTTCATCAAACAACTCATGAACTTTGACAAAGACAACATTTCTGACCGTGTTTTGAAAAAGATTGGAACCTATGTATCCCAGTCAGACTTCCAACCAGAAGTTGTAGGACGTGTCTCCACTGCAGCTAAGTCTCTGTGCATGTGGGTCAGAGCTATGGAAGTGTATGGACGTATTTACAGAGTTGTTGAACCAAAGAAACAGAGATTATATGCTGCTCAGTCTCAGCTGAAAGAAAAACAGGATGCACTCAGTGATGCAAAAGCTAAGTTGGCAGAGGTGAGGTTTAGGGGTTGTGAGGGAAAATTTATCTTGTAATTTAGACATCCAACACTCTTACATTAATTAAGCTTAATACCCTTTCATACTTAAAAACAAAGTATTTTGCAGTTATTGTTAAAAAATATTATGCCCTCTTTTATTCTAGAATTGCATCTGGTAAATTTTTTTCCAATGTGTACATTATATGTTAGGTAAATGTGGAAGTCCGGAGTTGCTATTGAACCAGGTATAAGCCACAGTCCAGGTAACATACATGCCTGTGAAACTTATTTTTTGTGTTGTATTGCAATAAAAACTTTGTGAACTAGGAAATAATGAAGCATTTTTAAAAGCAAACCTTGGCAGTCTAGTTTTTTGTGTTTTATTTAAGACATGTGTTCAAAATAGCTCTATGTGTAATCATATTTAATTTATATGAGTTTCAGCGGGAATATTATCTATTGTACAGTTTATGAGCTGCTGGAGATGAGTAGGTATTTGGTACATTCTATTAAATTACTTTTGTGTCAAACAGGTTGAAGCTAAGATGGCACAGCTGAAAAAAGAATATGACGAAAAATTAGCTCAGAAAGAAGAGTTGAAGCGCAAGGCTGACTACACAGAGATGATGTTGGACAGGGCTGGTAAACTTGTAGAAGGCTTGGCTGGAGAAAGAATTAGATGGGAAGAAACTGTTAAGGTTTGATCATTCATACCAGTAGTCTTACTTGATCAGTGGATGTATACAATATTTGTAGACCTGTAAAGAATTTCAACACAAATGTCAGCAATTACAATGTATTTCTAGAGTAGGTCTTATTTTCAAATAAACATTTGGAGCAACTCAACCTTGAGTTGATGTTACTTTCTCATATTAGCAATATATTGCAGTAAACCTACACTTCAAAGCAGAGTAATTATTTACATAAAAAATTACAAGGGTAAAAATAACATAGAGAATTTTTATACTAAAAGTGACCATATCAAATCATATGAAATATTTTTTAAAGATGTTTGATAGTTTTTGGTTGTTCACTCATAGGTGCCTATACTGAAGCTATAAATTTTTTATGTTTTTCCTAGGATCTAGAAGAAAGGATGGGATATTTACCAGGTGACTGTTTGATTGCCGCTGCCTTCATGTCATATATGGGACCATTCTTATCTGAGTACAGAGAGCAGATGGTACAAAAAATATGGCTTGCTGAGGTATTTAGAAATTTTGTCAAACATTTGATGCTTAATAAAAATAGATTGCATAAAATTTTTATTTGTTGATGAAGTTCAATGTATAAAATTATATTTATATACCGGTATATTTTTTATCTAAAAGCCTTAAAATTATATTGATAACATTAAATTTTCTCAAAATTTATTGCCATTGAACGTTTAACTGTATGGATTTTTGCAGTGAAATGACATTTTATTAAATTTTTAGATTCATTAACTGAACATACATCTTAATGTATGATTTTTAGCAATGAAATGAGATTTTATTATATAATTTTCAGATTCGTAAACTGAACATACCATCAGACCCAGGATTTAATTTCTGTGACTTTATGGCCAAACCAACAAGTGTCAGAGAGTGGAACATTCAAGGATTGCCCAATGACAGTTTCTCTACAGAAAATGGTGTCATTGTAACATCAGCCAGCAGATGGCCTCTCATGGTGGATCCCCAGGGACAGGCCATTAAATGGATCAAGAGTATGGAGTCAACAAGGGTTAGTTGCTATGACAATTCATTGTTTTTCTTACTTTTATTTCATTATAATGGATTTTATGGGGTAGGAGGAAATAATTATATTTATGGAAGGGGTTAGAGATTATCAGTGCCCATTAATTGCATGGGAAAAATATATGAAAAAGGGAGTTTGTTATTAGAAGTGGGTAATAAATGCCCAAAGTTTCATTTTAGAAATATGCAAGAGAATTTGATTGTAGGGGATTTCAATTTTTTTCTTAACCACCTAGATCCAGTTTAATGCAATAGCCGTTATTATATTTAATTTTTTCTCAAATGATGCTATATGAGTACTTATTACACAAATTATTCTTAAGGTTTAATGCTAGCCCCGAAAAAATTACTTTATTACAAGTGTTAAGATATAAAATTTTTTTGTCTAGCCTTGAAAAAACTCGATTTGGTTCCTGCTTCTACATTGTACATTATTATTTATGTTATATTTTCCTTTCAAATTAGAATTCAAGTATTATGAGCAGATTAAAGTTAATGTTACTTGAAGGTTTAGATTTTCAAGTTAATTGACTTGTTTCTTCAAAACCGTGGTAACAATTAATTTTTTAGATTGAGTTGATTATTGTTTAATGGTACTAATTAAATTTTTGAATTCCATATTTTCAGGGACTAAAAGTGATAGATCTTCAGCAGTCGGACTACATGAGAACCATGGAATCAGCTATACAGTTTGGTTTACCTGTTCTATTACAGAATGTACAGGAGAAACTTGACCCTTCACTGGACCCCATTCTCAATAAATCACTCATGAAAATAGGTAAAGATACATTTTGAAAGAAAAAGACCTCTGCCAGGACGTTAACATCAACCAAAATTATGATTTTTATTTTGTTTGTGTTATAGGATATTCATTTTTTGCAGAAATGATTAAGCAGTTTCAGTTACCATGAACATTGTCTTTGACAGATGTATAAAAAATCAAGACAAATTGTTGATGAAAGTTATTATTTTGAATATGCCATCAGGGCTCTTAAATAACAGAGAATAACATGCAAGTGATAGTTTGCTCTTTAATGTATAAATTTTGGGAGAACATGTAGCTGAAAGATCTGAAAATGTTTGGGAACGTTACTTGGCTTCCATTCCTGTCATACGAATTTGAAACCTGTTACCCAGCAAGTACATAATTTATGTACAGTGATGCAGTTATAAATGTTTTTTTTTAATATGCAAATGTAATTTTTACCAAAAGTTTTGAATACATGTAATGATATGTCTATTGCTCAGATAGGTAGCACCTCCTTTCATATTTTTCAAAATTGGTAAGACAGTTGGCGGTGGGGAATGGCAAATGATTGTTTTCTGGAGAATAAATTGTAGACGTATAATTAGCAATTGAAATTAATATATTTTGTCTGCAACTTTGCTAACATAATGAATTAAAAAACAGAAGTACAAGTAATATTGAACCATGTTCTTTTCTAGGTGGTGCCTACATGATAAGACTAGGTGACAAGGAGATTGAGTATAACAGTGAATTTAAATTCTACATCACAACCAAACTGAGTAACCCACACTATACACCAGAGATCTCTACTAAGACAACCATTGTCAACTTTGCTGTCAAGGAAGTTGGTAAGAAAAAGTTGTCCTTTTTTTGTTATTTCTGAAAGTCAAAAAAAAAATGCATTCATATAGTGTTCAGAGGTTTCATTCATTTGATATGAAAGACTGGGTACAATAAATTAATTAAAGTTCAAAAAATTTATGGACAGGACATATAAATGGGTAAATATATTTAGTTACCAATGAACATTTGGATGTAGCTTATTTAATTTTTGCCATATGTATTGAGCTTTAGACAGCAAAATGGGCTGTAGAGCTTACAGTAAAAATGTATTTAAAATATTCATTTTACACTTGAACTGTTTGTTGTTTGTTTCAATACATGTTTAATGCATCTGAATACATGCAGGTACAATACAACTGTAATTATATGTTTGTTAAATACATTTCCCTTTTGGCTGTTTATGAAAAAGTTCTTATAAAAAGTAGATAAAACAAACATTTGAATTCATATACACATGTATTCATTAACAGGTCTGGAAGCCCAGATGTTGGGTATAGTTGTAAAGAAAGAGAGAGCCGAGTTGGAGGAACAGAAGGATCAACTTGTCAAGAGTATTGCTGGAGGAAAGAAAAAGTTGGAAGAATGTGAGGATGAAATTCTCAGGTACTGCTTCAATCAGTTTGAGCACAAAAATCTTGAAATTTATTTATATTTATAAAAATCTTGAATTACTTTATATTTATGAAAATTGTAAAATGCCTCACTTTCAACAACATGAAGTTTTAAAAAAACACGGCTAAAATTTTTGTACCTGCTTGGTTAATGATATGGATTTTCAGGCTAAACAACATTAAGAGTACATTTTCCAATATAAACCAGTTGGTAATATAAATAAATCCTTTAAATGTGCATGACTGCTCATGTCTTTGGTATTTTTAGATTTTCAAACTCCTCTGATTTGTCCACTTCTATACATTATATGTTTTTGTAATCCTTAAATATTTTTGTAATCCTAAATTTCTTTCTTTTTTTACATACATGTAATTTATTATATACATGTACATCCTAAAAAGCGGTTTATATAAGAAGTTCTGTTCTGCTGCATGGTTTTTAAGATGAAACACTATCTTCCTCGAAACAAAATGAGAAACTTTCATTTACATTTCAGTTGGTCCATGCATGTAACTAGAAATTCATTAAGTTTGACTGACCTTTCTATTTTTTGGACACAGGTATATCCAGAAAAGCGCTTTACATGCAATTAGCTTTTGAACATTTGTTATAAACATATGTAAGATGTGGGTTGTGTCTTTCTGGCATATGTTTCATATTCTTTCTTTTAAAAAATCTATGTTAACCAATTTTTCCAGGTTGTTGAATGAGACCAAGGGTTCTCTACTGGATGATGAACAACTTGTAAACACACTACAAATGTCTAAGCTGACATCACAGGAAGTGTCAGAAAAATTACAGATCTCTGAACAAAATGAACAGAAGATTGATGCTGCTAGGGAAGGCTACAGACCGTCTGCTGAGAGAGCCTCCATTTTGTTCTTCGTTCTAAATGATATGGGTCGTATCGACCCCATGTACCAGTTTTCACTGGATGCCTATATTGAACTTTTCTTGTTGTCTATTGATAAGAGTCAGAAGAGCTCTAAATTGGAAGAGAGAATTAATAATCTTAATGAATACCATACTTATGCTGTTTATAAGTAAGTCTTTTTGTGTTTTCAGTAATTTGATATTGTAGTATTGTACTATATTCCTTGACTTCACATGTTAAATCAATAAGTTTTGTTAAAGAAAATCCTTTTTTGCGGAAAAACAAACTTGCAAATGTAAATTGTATTACTCAAAGGATAGTACTCACCATAAATTTACCTTAAATGTACAGATGTATATCAAGTCACTCAAGTTCAAAGACAAATTTAAAATTTCTACATCTTTGTCATCAATAATATCACAATTTTATAGCAATTTTGTAGAAGTTTGTAATTGATACATTTTGGATTGCTGTCTCATAGACGATACAACATCTTCTATTTCATTATTTGACCAGAACATCAGGATAGAACTATGCATTGTAAGTCAATTTAGAAGAGGAAAGATTGTTGTGATATTTAAAAAATGACATTTTTAACTTTCGAGGTAATTTTGTATTACACTATAATTGCATAATGTTATTCATGTGTATTTTTGTGTCGCCTGCACACAAAGTGTGTGGCGACATATAGGTATCACTATAGTCGTCTTGCGTCGTCCGCGTCGTCCGACACATTTCTCAGAGACCGTATGTCGGATCAACTTGAAAGTTTGCATGGTAGTAGACCTTGATAGGTAGTTGTGCCCCCTGGGTTTCGTTTTTCTATTGATGCCCCAGGGGCTTGGCCCCGCCCCCTACAACCCCAAAATTGGCACTTTTTTGTCCGACACATTTCTCAGAG
>JAULBM010332241.1:0-12977 GCA_032357055.1 Geukensia granosissima
AATCTTCTCCTCTGAAACTTCTTTGCCAAAAGGCAGGTGAGCGATACAGGCTCAGCCTCCTGAGCCTCTAGTTTTATATATCATGGTGTATTAGTTACAGAAATTAATTTTTCAAAATGGAGACCAATTTGGTTAAAATAGCATTGAATCAGAAGAGCTTTTTCAAAACAAGGATTTTATATAATATAGAGATGTGCAATTATGATTATAAGTTTGATATAACCAATCAAAGTTAGAGGCCTTAGAAGGGTTTATTCCTTATTGTCATCATGTGAAATGAACTGGTTTTACTTCTTTGATGTAGATTTTACTGTGTGTAATGTTGACAGTGAGATATACTTTCCGTTTGTGTGGTGATAGCAGTTGTTCCATAATATGTATCTAGTTTCATAAAATCCCTGGATACAAAGTTTGGCTTTATGTGGGAAACACACTTTCTGTCTATCTATCTGTCGGTCTGTCTGTCCACATACCTTGTAAGTACATATCCTCCTAAACTGTTCAATAGATTTCAATGAAACTTAACATGAATATAAGACACAATGTGTGAATTTGCATATAGGAAGTAAATTCATTTCGGCTCATTCTAAGGGTAGATAATCCATAGAGGAGCAGAGGTATCTTTTGTGAGTTTTGCTCACAGTATGTCTTAATTGATTTAGTTTTGTCTTGAAGAACCTTAGTTCATTTTACTACCAGAAATCATTTATAGAGTTCTAAATACTCTCGCTGTTGGTATTATATAACAGATAAATGTAATAGTTTTTCAAATAGGTTTTATTGTGTAATTATGGCAAGTGAAGTAAACATTGCTGACCTATATTTGGTCATTGATCTGTTAAAATACATAGGCATCTGCTCAACACATAATATCCAAACAATAAGGTCCTTCCAGACATCTGTGTTGAAATGTAAGAAAGTTTTCTAGAATTTGAGCATTTCTGAACTTAGAATCAAAGAATAGACTCTCTTTGTCTTCCCAAACTTTTTTTTTTACATAATTTGGTACATTGCTTTCAAAATTTTCAAACATTACATGTAATATGCACATAAGCAGTAAACAGCATCCTAAAGAACATTGCAAAAAATACACTATAACAACTTTACCAACTCATATGGATGAACCTTTGAATATGAGAAAAAAACCAATCTTTTTGGTGAAAATATTGAATGTTGCCAAAGTAAATTAATTTAGAATCACAAAACTCTAGGAGCTTATTGAAAATTATATTTTCTGGTAACTTGTAAATGTTCAACATTGCAATTGGGTTTAAATTGATCTTTTGTGTTAGGAGCCTAATGTTCTTAAAAAGAAAACAGCCATTTCTGACTGGGATATTTGGGAGAATTTTCATGATTATAATTTTTATCAGGATTGGGACTCTTATTTGGCTGGGAATATGGTGTAGATTAATATCCAAAAATTGGATAAAAATATTACATAATTGTCATAAAATTTTATTTACACGCATTATATATATTCAATTTGTTGAAAGTACAAACATACTAAAAATGAAAGTTTACAAGTACTTATTAAATTACAAAGCAAATAATTTTATTGAATTTTACAAATCTCTATTTGCAAATCGGATTACTTGAAAAATCAATACAGTGAAAATCCTATCTAATCATTCATAGTCAAGGAGATCTTTAAGAGTGTTAAAAGAAGATCATTCAGAAGAAAAATAGTTCAACAGCAGTTAACACTAAGATATGTTATAATATAACCGTAATTTACCTGGCGACTTAAATCTTAGTTCGTGAACAAGATTAAAAAGTAAAGCTTAACTTCTTGTACTTAATAAGCATGTGCTTAGAGCAAAATATCACTGGCCCGCTTTCTTTTTCACTTTATGCTGATCAATGAGGAATCCAAGCAAAAGGTTTTGTAATTTGCTCGGGAGCCTTGTAGGCCATGAATTTGTCTAGCCTAGATACTATGACAAGAATATTATATTCTGTATTCTAATTTTTCATGGAATTCAGGGATCAGTAAAACCATTAAATTAAGTTCTCAATGAAATACATATCTTCCTTTGACTTTTAACCAACTTGGGGGTGTACATGGTTAGAGTGCTTGCATCAAGTGAGTAAAATTGTCAGTTTGACCCCGCTTGGGTCAAACCAAAGACATTAAAATTGGTATTTTTCACTAGTCAGCTAAGCATGCAGCAACTAGGAATAAGAGGAAAGACTAGTTGGCTTAGAACCAGAATAATGTGTCTGGGTAAAGTGGCTTGCTTTCACTAGACTGTGCTTTTCATGAGTTAGCATGTTAAAAATCTGGCTAGCGTGTCGGTCTAGTACAAAGCAGGATTCATTCATCATCATTCATTAATATGCTCTCATCCTGAATATGCATGAAATATTTTGCGTTGGATATTAAGCATGATTCAATAAAGCAAACAACCTATGAAACTATTTTACACTGATTGTGAAATCAAGAATTCAGGAAACCTTGATTCCATTGTATTATTTTTACCCAGGTATCATTAAAGAACTTTCAAATAAAGGTTTTTGAAGCATAATTAACCACAATTTTTAAATACTTGGATTTTGTAGAAGAACCTAATGCTGTAACATCATAGCTGTGGAACCGTAGCTCTTTATGATCCTCGTGCTATTTTTTTTTTTTGAGGACCCCCCCCCCCCAAAAAAAAAAAAAAAAAAAATAGCACAAGGACCATAAAGATCTACAGTTCCGCAGCTAATAACATCAGTAAAGATCTGGTAACTTCTAATAATACTATTAATATATATATTTTTTTTATAATTAAGAAAGAAAATATTATATTTTTAGGATCAATGACAGAAATCACTATTTCCCTCAATTGTTAAAAATTTTTGAAGATATTTGACCTTCATGTTTATTATGGTACGGATACCTTAAGCATGTACAGGTCACATTCCTTCACTCAAACAGTGCCAGATTCTGCTCCCTTTACTACAACAGTGCAAGATTCAGCCCACCAAATAAACATGCACTGGATTAATATGATAAATTTTGTCTGTTGCCTTCACAGGCACAGTGGTTCTCTCATGGTACTTCTTCATTCACCAGTTAAATGACTGCCTGCGGATTGATAATATGAAATATCTTGGAAAAACAAATCAAAATTGTCATAGACAAAATAAAACTTTATTTATCTTTTATTTTTGTTACATCTTTTATTAATTTTTGCAAAACTTGAAAAATGGCAGTAGATGATATTTAAATCCTACTGAACACATTTAAAGAAAAATTTGACATGTGATTTCTGTACTCAAAGCTGTTGAACCAGTTAGATATAGAACCCTGTTTTCATCACTTAAAATATTTCTCCTAAAGGTCAAGTACTGTCTTGTTCCATTTGTATCAGAATTTAAATCCCCACATATGAATTTTGATGATCAATTTGAAATCATGTATCATCTCTCCTTTTATTGTCAGTGAATCAATTTCATGACTTTTTTGTAAATCGAATTGTTGCATCCATGGTGAAAGCATGAATTGAGAGATACATTAGGTATGTAAATGTAAAAATATCCCATCAGTGTAGCAACATGAAAATACATGTAAACTTGTTGAACTGTTCTGCATATGTTATAAGTGCTTGCTCAAAGTGAAAAGAGGGGATTTTATACAAGTCATTTCCAGTTATAATAAAAGATTTAGAATACCATACTTTTGTTTCAATATGCATTAATTTGTTTAATTAATGAATGATTTTAACAGAATTTATTATTATTTTTTTTTTATACCCCCGCAAACAAAGATTTGAGGGTATATAGAAATCACTGTCTCTCTGTCTGTCCGTCTGTCAACATACCTTGTAAGTGCATCTCGTTAAGAACCCCTCCAATGATTTCAGTAAAATTTAACATGAACATTAGACACAAAGTGTAGATATGAGTTTTTCTCACAGTATGTCTTGTTATGTTTCACCTCCTGTATGGGATTTAGAGATTTATATTGCTATAGTTACAATGTAGGAGTCAATAGCTATGGTGGGGTCAGGGCATTCAGGAATTTGAGAATAAAAGTGTCACATAGCAGAGTGAGACAAACAATTTTGTATTTCCTCCACAAATAAAGGAGAAATAATGCTTTTAGGAGATTTTGGGAGAAGGTGGTCACCTGCCTCTGGAATCGGCTATGGCGGGTTATTTAGATTTTCATTGGTCATAAAAGAGGAAGAATCATATGGATTTCAAAACATTAAATGATTTTATAAAAAATCATACTTAACACCCTGAAGTATGATAATCATAACCCATAAAGAACAGATTTCAAGGTGACACTACTAAAATCGTCTGCCATTGTGGTCAATTAACCAACTGTTGCAAAAATTAAAGATTTTACCGATAAAACAATAGTTGCATGTTTGCTAAGCAAATCTTTTGTTTAATGGATTGACATACATATTATTTGTGTAACTTAACATAATTGTTTGGTTATAAGATATACCCCTGATTGTTTAAGGGGTTTTTGTGAGATTTTTACACTTGATACCTAGTCCTTAAATTGGTTGATATCATAAAGAATATTATGTGTTAGGTTGCTTTGAAGTTTTGTAAAATGTGAAAAATTTGATATTTTTTTAACAATGTCAGATTGACCCAAATAAGACCTGTCTTTAAAAAACTGATTTGAAGATTTGACCTTCAAAGAATAAACAACAGAATATATTAATACTTAGAATAAACTCAATGAATCCTTGGTGTTTTTTGTAATGTTGCATTTGAAGCCATTCTTTATGTAACAAATGAAAAATACTTCCATTGTGACAATGATCTGAAATAAAATAAACTGTTTATCAGATAACCTGACCACCCTTGATATTTGTTGCTAACCCTAACCCTCTTCTTAACAAATTTTAGCAAGTACTATGAAAGTTAGGAAGATACTTAGGTAAAAAGTTTGAGGAAAAAAAAGCCTACTGACCAAGCCTAATATTCTACAAATATTTAACCTAACATATGTTTAAAGCTGACTTCATTCAGATATAAAAATTATATCAAACTTTTAGGGCTACAATTCGTCTATTTTTAATTCAAATTTGTAATGATTTCCTTTTTTGAAACACTCTGAAAGAAACAAAATAAGCTGATCTGCCCTTACCTTTACTGCATCCATATAAAAACAAAATGCATGTAAAGAAGATTGATTCATTCAAATTTTTCAAAGACATACATCACTCTTTATCCTGACTGATAGCACCATTTTAATATTTAAAAAAAAAAGATCTTTTTAGGATCCTTAAATCATCATTTATAAGAAACAACTTCAAGAGGCCTTATTCTGCATTCTACAATTTTCTGTGCAAGTTAAGCTTAAGTTTAATCTCAGACTAATTGTTGTATATTAAAACATTCATCAGAACATGAACTCAGCTAAGATGGCTAAATTTCTCAATATAAGAATTTCAATAATTGCTTGAATAATAGTTGAACTTCATGACACAAATTCCATGGGTACATCATTCATTCAGAATTCTTTGTAGGGAATACTCAAACACCCAGTGCTTAGATGTACAAAAAGGTCAAATTTCAAGTTAATTTAGTTTAAAAAAACAAAACATTTATTTCAATTAAAATTTTTGAAATGTTCTAGAGGTTCTATGTTTATATAAAACCTAAAAGTTTAAAAGTACAAAGATCATTGTATTTATGTCAATTTACTGAGAATTATAAAACTTTTACCAATTAACATCAATTTATTATAACAATTAAAAGTGAAGTGATGTTGAAAGCTTTCGGTCACTTCAAACAGCAAGAAAAAGGTCATTCATACAAATTGATATGACACTGAAAATGGATTTTTTTCTGACACCACTGGTATTACATTTTTTAAAAAGAAATTTCACTTTTTTATCAATATCTTAAGCCATTTTTTTTCATCCTCAAAAAGTGTCTTGGAAAAAAATATAGTGATAAAAATTTTACACAATTCAGTATTGACCTTCAGAAGAGTATTTTATTATTATATTGGTCAGATTATAAAGTGATATATTGTAATGTGATTGTCATGACAACTTGATAATTCCCACTGGTATTTGATTATTGAATGATACATTTCCTAATGTAGAATCAATGTTGTCTATGTTTTCCTCCAAGAGTGCTTCAACAACAAGATGGGATGGTTAAATAGTTTTAATTAGAACAGTATGAAAAGAAAGTTTGGCCTGGAATTTCTTAGACAAACCTGTACTTTAGTATAAGATTACAGGTTTAATTAGTTAGGGTATATGTTAAGGAAAAATTACAGTAAAGGTTAAATTAAGGCATAGGTTAGCACATTATTTTGGCTTTGTATTTAAGTAAATGAATGCTGAAAATTCTTGGTAAATATAAATATTATGCAAAAAATTAATTTAAAATATGATCAGCCATTCCATCCATTATATATTTATCTGTAATTTTGATTTTGTGTATTTTGTAGGACGATGTATACAAGAACACTACTAGATCTCTCCTGCCCAATATCATTGGAGGTTACAATGCTACGGTCTTTGCCTATGGTGCTACAGGTAAATTTGGTTTTATTTGCAGTACTTTTTGTGGAATAACAAGGTGAAAAGAAGTTAATAATAAGTTTCTAATCTGAAATTCTGACACATTTTTAAATGTGGCAATCTCATGCATATTAAAATCTGACATTCTCATGCAAATATAAAATAGACATTCTTATGCAAATCAAAATATGATATTTTCATGTAGAAATAAATCTGACACTATTGTGCAAATGTAAATCTGACACTATCGTGCAAATGTAAATCTGACATTCTCATGCAAATCTAAATCTTACATTCTCATGCAAATCTAAATCTGATATTCTCCTGTATCTTAATTTCACATTATCATGTAAATTTAAATCTGACATTCTCATGTATATCTGATTGGGGCATTCTTTTGCAAATCTAAATCTGACATTCTCATGCATATCTAAATTTGACATTCTCATGCATATCTAAATCTGGTATTTTCATGCATATCTAAACCTAACATTCTAATGCAAATCTAAATCTGAAATTCTTATGCATATCTAATTATGACATTCTCATGTATAGCTATATCTGGTATTTTCATGCATATCTAAACCTTACATGCTAATGCAAATCTAAAATTCTTATGCATATCTAAATATGACATTCTCATGCATATCTATATCTGGTATTTTCATGCATATCTAAACCTGACATTCTAATGCAAATCTAAATCTGAAATTCTTATGCATATCTAAATATGACATTCTAATGCAAATCTAAATCTGTCATTCTCATGCAAATCTTAATCTGATATTTTCATGCATATCTTAATCTAAAATTCCTGTGCAAAGCTGTCTTTCCATTTTTGTGCAAATCTAAATCTTAACATTCAAATCTAAATCTGACAGCCCTGCAGAGAGATTAAATTATACAAAAATAAAGTCTGGTACAATGTAAAAGTTTAATTTTAACAACACTACCATTCAAATTATAATATCAACATATCAAATTTAATGAATTATAAAAGACTCGACCCTGCAATGCACTTATAAGTTTAACTTTTGAAAGTTGCCATTTAGTTGGTAGAAATTTTCGTTTTATTCTGTTAAAACCAGTTTTCATGATATTAAGCCTTAAATTGCTTTGACAGCATGAGGTACCAGGTAGAGCATAAAGAATAACAATTTATGATTCAGCAAAAGTTTACCAATTGTGAAATCAAATACTCGCTCATTACGATTAATATTAATATTTAATACGAACTTGAATTGGTCGATAAGAAAATGATACAGAAATTATACAATCTACCAGCACGTTTCACATTTGAAGATTTAATGACTCGCATAAAGCTCTTTTTAAATTTGTTGAAATTTTAATAATTAATTTGTAATATGACTTTTTTAACATTACTTTTTTTATGGATATCATAACCAATGAGTACGTAATCATATTGTTGTGTAAGTCATTGGCAATTTGATTAGAGAATTTTGTTTTTATACCCCTGCAAGTACTCTTTTATTTTATCAAGAAGGCTGTTTTTATACCCCCACAAATGAAGTTTGGAGGACGTATATGGGTTCGAGAGCTTAAATTAATTCCTATAGGGCGTAATAGTAACATTTTTGACTGCCAGTCGACCTGTATGTTATGTTGAGGTATGACAGAGGTACCAAAACCATCGGAATTTAAAATCCAATTTCCAGTTTCATTTTCAGGGTCACATGTCAGATAAGATTTTCCATAAATTCTAGAACACCAAAGACAATTTAAATATTATCTTTCTGTCAGTAAATGGATCCTGAAATTGGGATGCAACTAAATATCACTGTTCACTTGGTTTTATTTATTTCATTGTTTCCAAATTTTTTGTGAACATTCTCAAGTCCATCCTTGTTTTAAAACATTACTAGCATTTAAGTTGTTTCACTGCAGACTTCATAACTTGGTGAAGTTGTCCTACTTTCCTGTATCTCAGTTTATTTACAGGGCCATGCCTGTATAGGTTTTTTCAGTCTGTTTGTACTTCTGTCTTTCCAAACAAGAAGAGTACCCATTAGACTAATTGGTCTTAACTTTTTAGATTGTTTCTACACACATTGAAGATGTGCACCACCTATTTTTCTTGCATTTTATAATTATATTCAGATTTAACAGATAATTAGAGTAAGTCAGATTTTGTTCATTTGCTGGGAAGTTGGGTATTATAGTGACCTCATAGGCATAGTATTTCTAGTACAACATAAAATGTAGCTCTTAGGTCTAAATGAGAAAAATTCACCAAACCTTGGTCATAATGGATAAGTTATATTGTTTGTGATAACTTGCATGTTTCCTTGGTATAGACTGGTTATCAAATGCTGCAAAAAATTCTTTTTTCAGATAATAAATCTTCTCCTCTGGCACTGCTGAGCCAGTTTTGACAAAACTTTGGAATGGATCTCGGATGGTCCTCTACCAAATTTGTCTGGCATCCCTACTCATTTTCCAAGATGGCCACTGTTACTAAAGATAGACAAGTGGGGTTGTCCATTGTCTGTCAAAAATTACAAAAAAATCTTCTGGTTTTCTGAGCCAATTGCAACCAAAATTTTAGGAATGGTCTGTTTCTAAAATTTTGTCCATGATCCTCGCCCACCAATATAAATGGTCCACACAGCGGATATATTTTAAAAAAGGACCAGTGGGAAATTAACTAAGATATTCTCGTCTGAAACTATTGAGCCCATTGGGTATAGAAGCTTAATAAATTTCCTATAGGCAGAAATAGTAATATTTTCAGCTGCCAGTCTGTAATTTTCCTTGAGGTATGACATAGGTGCCAAGATCGTCTTGTTTATAACATCTTAGGTAATTTTTGCCAAACTTTGGTGGAATGGTCTTTTTCTTAGATGGTCTTCTACTAAAAGTATGTCCAGCAATCCCACATCCCAACAAAAATGGCTGCCAGTCTAATCAGCTGCCAACTTTAAGACAGTGTCAATGTATGTGACTTCGGAAACAAGTTTTGAAATTCCAGGCACAAAATATCTGCATCTCCACATGATGTTTACTTAAACGTAGGATTTAAAAACATGTATTGAATTTCTGGTTGAAATGTAGCAAGACAATTTTGTTTTATTTTGCAGGTGCAGGCAAAACATATACAATGTTGGGAACGGACGATGAACCAGGTATAATGGCCCGGGGTCTTAACGATTTGTTTGTGGAAATGGACAAGACGAAGGATGAAATGAAGTACAAAGTTTCCATGTCATATTTAGAGGTATTTATATGTTCTTCAGAGATTAGAAATTATCAGAAGAATAACCTTCTATCAAAGGCTTTCCCAGAAAAATAAATGAAAATGTTTTCCAGTTTGAATATTTGAAAATTAATCATAATTATAAATAATACCAGATAGATGCATCTGTCCTAGATCAAAAGTAATTTTATAACCCTATTGCTATCACTTTGTCTGGACAGGACCAAAAGTCATTTTGTAATGCTTTGCCAAAAACATTTCAAATAAATCTAGAAAGGTATTTATAGAAAAACAAGCATTGGAAATTTTATGTATAATAGAAATTACGTATGGATGCCACTTTCTTTTTTATTTTGTATATATACTAATAAAATCAACATTGTTCAAATACTTGAAACTCTAGAGATACAGGTAAAATGAAATAATTATTGACCTTTCAATATTCATTTGACATTTGTATTGTCATCTAAAATTGATATAATCAAAATATTTAAACCTTTTCAATTTTTATTTTTAATTGAAGTGTATTGTAATTGATAACTGATAATAGAATACTTTGTCAATTTTCCTTTAAAATGCACACCAAAGTTTTTTAGTAAAATTTAAATGTCTGGTAAAATTAACATTGACTTTCGTTTAAATCAAATTGAGGTGTAGATTTTTGATCACGACAGATTATTCAAAATTTGAATCTTTGTGTGTATAGAAAAGTTAAATGGGTGGTCATATTCAGTTTTCAAAGTTGTCAATATCTGCCCAGAAAAGCAAACAAAATTCCAAAATTATTTGTCATGGGTACAATAAATCAAACAGGACTGGTCACTAATTGTGTTGTATTGAAATAGTAAAGATTGAAAATATTTACACAACATGTCAAACGTCAACAGAAAATCTATCAATTTGTCTCAATAGCTTATTAGGCTTTTATTGGGGACCAATCAATCTTAGACAGGGGGGTAGTATTTTGTAGTCTGAATCAGTCATCGTAGATAAAAGCTAAGTATAAAATTGGTATTAAACCATAATTAGTTTGATAAGTTCTAAACATGACATATCTAAAGTGGATATATTAAAGGTATATTACAGGACTATTATGTACTTAATAAATTTCATGCTTTTAAATAGGGTATTTAAATTGAAAATATAAGTGGGAGTTTTTTCCTTCATTTATACTTAATGGATAAACTATGTTCTGGAATGCCTGCTGTTGGTTCAAATATAAACTTTTGTTTTAAATCAGAGATTGTCCATATATCGGGTCTCTTTAATTTGGTACATAATCCTTGCTTAAAAAATTTCTTAAATACATAAATAAAAGAAATGAACTCAATATTGCATACAAAAACAAAAGAGCCTGTCCCTCAAGATCCATATAAAGAAGAGAATGGGTAAGAAGGGTGCTGAATCCCTAGAAAACAACTGTTGAATTATGAAATCTCATGGAAATAAATTTCTCAATCCGGATTACAATCTCATGTTTGTCCTGATCTGGCAAACACAAACACAGAAACATGGAAGAGTTGGATAGTTTGTCACAGCACCAAATCACTTCAATTCCATATCATTTTCTTAGATGTGACATAAATGATACAAAAAATCCAAAATTTGTTCCTTTCATAAAAAACAACTTTTTGGTAAGTTCTATTTAACTGGAAGACTTTTATTTGTATTAATTATAGGACAAACTCAATAAGGTTCTAGAAATCTTTTCTCATGATTGTAAAAGAGTACAAGGACCCTTTTTAGACTCTCCATTGACAACAAGAATTAGCTACAAGAAAATTTTCACTTAAAAATGCTTAGGACTGTCCATGGAATTAAACTCATTATGATATGGGTAAAATATTGCAGACATGGCAATAAACATTAACTTTGGATTTTAAACTCTTCTATTGGTGTCTGGATCACTGCTCGCGTGACATGCCTTCGATTTCATATTTTATAAAACTATAATGATGAAAGGCCACGATCTGTAACAGCTCAGCAATATTGATTGGTAATTGATTAAACTAAAATCACATGGATAAATGTCTAAAACTATTGCATATTATTATAAATTTTACATGATAGACTTAATATCATCCCATCGGAGATAAGAGTATTTAACATTAGTCTTATTTTTTTAAGATATAATTTCAGAGGAAAATAATATTGGCTTATTCCATACCTCATATTCTTTACTTTTAAGATGCAATGGGTTATGCCCACTGATGATTCTCATTTGGTGTTGCTACTGCGCCATCAGGTCTTTTTGCTGTGTGATGTCAGATTTTCTGGAAAAATCCATCAATTGACACATGTTTGAGCATTGTTCCTAGTGCATAGATTTTCCAAAATGTCACAAAACAAAAACCTTATAGTATAGTGGTGACATTACCCAGGATTCACCGATGTGCCTGCTCTATTCCAAGAGACACCAGAGGCTCTTGCAATATTTGACATAATTTTTTTTTAACTATTTTTATTTTAAGATAGAATTTCTGAGAAAAAGAATGAATATTCGCCAGATAGGTTAAATTCTTTACTATTGTAAAAAATACAATTGCTAACCCAGAAAAAAAACCCTTATCAATTTACAGTTTTTGTGAACTATTTATACATGTTTGAAATGGGACTAATTAAATATGAAACTATCTGAACAGTTTTCTCAGTTATATACACAATGTTTAAGTAAGGAACATTTATTTATATTCTGTTTATATTCCTGAAGGGAAATAACTTGCATTAAATTTAGTGTTCAAAGCCAGAAATGAATTTCCAAATCTGGTATGTGTCCTAATTGTTCTATGCCCATATATATTTTTGGGTACTGGAATGTATCTTGGAAAGTATGAAAATGAAAGATATTGAATAAATGTCAGAGACTGCATTCCAACCTTGAGAAAAAACATTTTAATTTTACAAATCTAGAGGGTGAAATACCATTCATTATGAAAGGCTCTAAATCGCCCCAAATAAATGTTATCTTTATATTTGACCTATTTGAGTTCATTATATTTTATTTCATACAAAAATAAACTGGATATTCATAAAGTTTTACCCTTTTTGTAAGAGGTGGATACGTATCTTTTTGACATGTACTTTTATATGTTCATAGTTATTATTTTCCTCTGTGATCTGTCACACTCAGTTTTATGTAATTTCTCTTGAGATGTGATTGAAATTGATTGTGATGACTGATTAGTTTGAATGAAATTGACATATTAATATTTGATTTGGAATGTTTGGTCAATGTTAATTATCAGAAAATCCAGGATATGTCAACCTAA
>JAULBM010332252.1:0-22986 GCA_032357055.1 Geukensia granosissima
TAATAAGAAATATTAAAGAAATGTGGTATGATTGTCTACATGTTGTCCTAATGCATTAAATAAAATACACATATCCACACCCTGCGGCAAACTTTAACAGACCCCCCCCCCCCCCTATAACAAAATTTTAAGTGATGATGTGATGATATTAAAATGTAACAATTACGACCAGATAAATATACAATGTAAAACAACTAAGAATAATGAAATCCCCTTGATTAATGGTACGTCTTGGGACATACACATAAAGTATGTGGCGAGATTAAACATCTTTGTGAGTAATCACCCCCATAACTTGAGACAGTGGTTTAAAAAACAACAAAAACATTTGAAGTCGATGTAAAGTACGCAGACAATAAAAAATAAATAGGAGCCAAGATGTTGTACCGACTTCAAAGTTAAATAATAGTAATTTTCAGTTTGATATTTACGCAATGTCTCGCTTACTTCAACTCGGAATGACATGTTTACATTTAATCCAGTTGGGCGTTTTTCGACTTGTGTTCTATGTTTGGAAAACCAGGTATATTATCAAGTGTGATTGTTTCAATACAAAATACCACTGCTAAATATCCCAAGTGCACAGCCCGAAAAAAGAAGGCAAATTCGAAACTAACAAAACATGAAACGGAAACCCTAATTTAAAGGCTCTATCTCCATGAATTCTTATCAAAACAGGAGAAGGATCAGAAGCTCTGAAAGGTTAAGCATCCCCTTTCTTAATATATTTTGAATATGCTGTCAAAAGCAGCAAGTACGTTTTCAAGGTCAGTAGCATTTTGTTATCTCCATACTTCAAGAGTTATATATACAAAAAAATCGAATTTTAATAGTTGCTTTATGTCGTTTTTTCTCACAACAGGTTCAAGAGTAGGTGGGCAGTTAATCGCTCACATATGTATTCAACCCCGCAACATTATTGTCAGTCTTGTCTGACATGAAATTTTTCAACGATATTTTACAGAAATGTGCTGCATTTGCTAAAAAGGTCTGAAAATACGGAAAGGCCTCGAATTACATTGCATTTAGTAGTTGTCACTGCCGTCGGATTTGGCTTCCCATTTCGATTTGTTTGGATTTGAGTGCTTATATTTTACTATGTTTGGATTTTTTACTTTCTTCATTTTGGTTCTAATGCTAATGATGAGAGGTTTCTCCTTGAAATGTACATATAGCATAAAAAATTCTCCATATTTTGAACATTTCTAATTATGTATTTTTAAGAGCCTATACCAAGCTAAGACTGTACCAAGTCTAGTGGATATAGTAGTTTTTGTATTTAATTGTTACACCTTTTTCATTTAAAAATAAATTGCAGATTATTATTTCATTGAACTTGAGATACATTTCATTTTTGGGACTATTGACAGTTGTCCGTTGTTGAAGGCCTTAAGAAAACCTGTAGATATCTGTATGTGATTTCGACTTTTAGATAACTTTCCCATGAGCAATCACGCCGCATCTTCTATTTTTATAAACATTTGCGCAAAACATTTCAAATCTCGATTTAAATCCAAAATGGATCAACTAAATTGTCAGATTTTCTGTGTTTCAGTAAAAAGTATAAGTTCTTAAAACTGGTATTAGTTAACAATTTATTACTTACGGTAAGGATTCGGCACTCCCATCCGCCTATCAACGTAAACATCTTTTGCTGAGGGATACCAGCCGTATGTATGTTCTTTCATGATGGCTGGTAAAACAAACCTAAAACAGAAAAATCACTCTCAGTTTATGTCAAAGTTAAGTCAGTTATATTTAGGGTAATTAAGTCAGTAACACTAAATGTAAGAGTTTTATCTGCTTAAACGACTGGTTCTATTGGACCCAGTCAAATTATGTAGTAGTGAAATGCAGAAATGTCTATCTCTTTCTGGGTCGAACTGTAAATGGGAGATTATTTCCTGTACAAGATTATTAAGATAAATTTCATCCATATATATCCCTGGTCTTCATGTATTCTGTGTTCTCGTATTTCTAAGATTTTTGGAGTTTTTTGGCGAACTTGTGGATAAAAGGTATATATAAAATACATTTGAATTTACAATTTGTTAAAGAAATATGGTGTCAGTTTGTATTATTATAGTTGTTTAGCAACAATATGAATGTGGACAAGTTGGTTCATATGGGACACGTGCAAGCTATTTTCCCACGGTTATGCCAATACAAAAATATTTTTTCATTATAACAGATACCTTGGTGCGTGCTTTATCACCATTTAAGTTAGTATATTGTTTTATCAAGTATTATCTTGCAAGTCTATTCATAAGAATGTTATTGTTTAAATTCTATCAAAATTTGAGATGTATAATTACATATTCGGAACCTTAAATCATCCAATTTATGTCTACTCCAAAATTCAAATGTATGTTTAAACTATATACAATTTTGAAAAGAAACCGCTGAATTATTAATTTAACAGAATTGATTAATTTTCATGACGTGTTTAGAAGGTTGTATGCTTATAACTACCACTGTAATAAAACATTTAATATATTTATATTATTATTTCACATATTGACAGTCTTCTCATAGAAGTACAAACAAACTGCATTGAATTTAAAAGCCACATTTAATGGACAATATGAATATGATATGATACTGTTATGGAAGTAGGCTTTCAATATTACACGATATATTGCCATGTCACGATGCAATATATTTAACAATAGCTTATGAAAAATTGTCTTCCCACTTTAGAGAATATTGACAGAAATTCTTATTCTCGTTGCTATATTGACGGAACTTCTCAGTTCAGGATATATTGACAGAATAAGTCGATTTATTCACTATTGACAGTATTTTAATACAAGTGACGAGATGTTTGTTTCGTTCACTGCTACACTAGCAACTTACTTAGGTCTATCAACTTGGCAGTTTTACCTATTATGTAACTATTTAATTACGTTTATAAAGTTGTTAAAGTCAAGGTGACAATTACATGTCAAACACTCACAAATACAATATTCATACAGTAAAACAACTACCAATACAATATCCATACAGTAAAACAACTACCAAAACAATATTCATACAGTAAAACAACTACCAAAGCAATATTCAAAAAGTCAAACAAAACCAGTACAATATTCATAAAGTCAAACAAAACCAATACAAAAATTATAAAGTCAAACAAATAACCAATACAAGACTGGTACAGTCACACAATCGCCAATACAAAACTCATACAGTCACACACAATCACCAATGCAGAACTTGAACAGTCACAAAATCGCCAATACAATTTTCATACAGTCAAACAAACACCAATACAAAACTCATACAGTCACACAGTCTCCAGTACAAAATTCAAACACAGTCACACAATAACCAAAACAAAATCCATAAATAGTCACAAAATCTCCAATACAAACTTCATACACAGTCACACAACCACCAATACAAAATTCATACACAGTCACACGATCACCAATACAATAATAGGAAGATACCAAAGGGGCAGATAGAAATCGTCAGGTCGGAAGACAGACAAAACCATGGCCACAAAAATGAAACGAAAGACAAACACACAACACCACACTGAAAACTAAAGCTAGATTAACACGAACCCTACAAAAATTAGGATGTGTTCAGGTGCTCCGGAAGGTAAGCAACTACTGCTCCATTTGTGGCATCCGTCGTGTTACTCAGTAGACAAAGGTGGTGAATAGTCACAAACGATGTTAGTCACAAACGGTATAGGAACGAATTTGTATTCAGGACAGTTGGAAAATATCCATTGTCATTTGTGAAATGGATATAAGTACCGGTCAACCAAATCATGATGCCGACCGAAAAACCTCCGGAGTGATAACTGTTATCATTCCCTGAGAAACCCTCGGCTCAATAGCTTTCTTGTCAGCTGCAACCCTCTATCAATAAAATCATGATAAGAACCATAAGCCCTGGAGATGCGCATCAACTGCGAAATATACACTGCGTATGCAGTTGCGTCTGGGATGTTTCTAGACATGAACGGAAAGTTTACAAGCGGAAAATCAAAGTCATCTCTCTTGTTCATACACAGTCACACAATCACCAATACAAAATTCATACACAGCTACACAATAATCAATACAAACTTCATACATAGTCCCACAATAACCAATACAAAATTCATACAGTCACATACAATCACCAATACAAAACTCGTACAGTCACACAATCACCAATACAATATTAATACATTCATACTGTCATACAATCACCAATACAAAACTGATACCGTCACACAATCATAAATTAAATTTTCATATAGTCACACAAAATCACCATTGCATAATTCATACAGTCACACACAATCACCAATATCAAATTCATACAGTCACACAATCACCAATACAAATTTCATACCGTTACACAATCACCAACACAATATTCATACTGTCCCATTATCACCAATACAATATTCTTACAGTTTTACAATCACCAATACAATATCCATACAGTCACACACCATCACCAATACCCAATTCATACAGTCGCACAATCTCCAATACAAAATTGATAGACACATAATTACCAATACAATATTCATACAGTTTTACAATCACCAATACAATATTCATACAGTTACTACACACAATCACCAATACAGCATTCATATAGTCACACAGTCGCAAATACAAAACTCTTACAGATCCTCCAATCTTATGCATAGGCACATAGAACACATACAGAGATACCAATATTGAATATAAATGGAGGAATTAAGGTAAGCTATATGTTTATTTCAAGGAGTAAAGCACTCAAACAAATCGAAATGGGAAGACAAATCCGACGGCAGGGACAACTACTAAGTGCAATACTTTTCGAGGCCTTTCTTTTTTACAGTGCTGCAGATTTATAAATAATGCAGCATGTTTTTGTAAAACATTTCTTGATAAAAGTCTGACTGTCAACTGGGCTGAGACATACTATAAGGGGCTTCGTGAAGCTCTGGATTATAATAGATTAACACCACGATAAACAGGATTAAAAGAGGGTTTACTTATGGATAGCCGGGTAAAATATATAAAACAAAGTCGGGTAGTCATATATAACTAAGGATCGGAATACGTTGTTTTTATAGATTTAAGTTTTTCGTTGTATATAATAAAAATCAGATGTCTCACTTGCTCCTGTTCACTGATGTGTGACGAGCAACAATCAGTAAACAGATAAGTAAAAGACTAAATTACAAATGTTACATAAATATAGAAAATTGTGGGTATGCTATATGCACATGTTAAGGAGTGACCTCTAATCTGTAGTATTAGAACCGAAACATTGGAAGTCAACGATCCAAACATAGCAAAAGAAACACTAAAATCCAAACAAATCGAAATGAGAAGCCAAATTCGACGGCAGTGGCAACTAATAAGTGCAATACTTTTTGAAGCCTTCCCGTAATTTCAGTGCTTTAGAATTTTAGCAAATGCAGCAAATTTCTAACAAGTCTGACAAGAAGGCTGGTTTAATTATATAGATTACATGCTCTTTGATGGGAAACTAAACCAAATTTCTTCGTCAGATGCTTCTCAATGTTCTTTTTATTTAAGCAGATTTTATAGATCGATGCCAAGTCAATCCAAGCTGTAACCAAGTTTATATGTATTAGAATCATTTACAACCCAGTGCATTTTAATTGATACCAGTTTAATAAGAGTATTTCACATTTTTCAATCTTTCAGAAATTCGCCGCTGATGTGTAAGCCATACACGATAAGTCGATCATTTTATTGAAATGCTACAAAAATCATCAGCAACACGATTGATCTGTTAAATTATTCGAATGGAACAGAAATGTTAGGTTGCATTTTGTGTCAATATAACAATATGCAATATACTATAATATAAGCGAGTCGGATGCTATAAAAGTTACCCAGTAGAATAGATATAAAAATGTCGGTGCTCTTTAAAGCCTTTCCGTGTAAATTATGGATCCTAGTGGTAGTTATAAGACTTTAAGATCACGTGACTTCTTTCTGATGTGGTAGTTTATGTGTCCCAAAGTGCAAAGGAAACGAAAGAAAACCGAAAGTCCAGATGAAAGGGACAAGTCGACGTGCAGACACGCAATCTCGAGAACATGAACAAGTTGAAACACGAGAAATGGTGTACATACGGGTTTAACAATGTTGAATTGAATATGGTAATTATTATATATTACATGCACATTTCAAAAAGAAACCTCTCAGCATTTCAACCAAAACATAGTAAACCGAGATCTAAACATTGTATAAAAAATACTCATATCAAAACAAATCGAAATAGGCAGACATGCAAATCCAGTGCATGGGAGGGACATCTACCAATGTGCAATACCAGGAATTAAATCTTCTCGTTTTTCATGAGTTTACAATATAAACTATTCACGGAATTTTTGTGAAATAATATGTACTAAAATTCATACCAGACAAGTCTGAAAACAGGGCTTGTGTCTTTTAGTTATGTATTGCTGTAGTCCTTATTCTTCCTTTTTCATAACGCAATTTCGCCAAAACGACCATAATTCTTACATGTATAAAACATCTACATTATCATCATCTAACTTTCAAGAAATTTATTTTCGAAATGAATTCAATATCATGAATATGTTTATAACGATCGATTGGAACAACTTTTAAAATGCACTATTAAAGGTGTATTTATTGCCGCTTCTTAAGTGATTTTTTCAAAATCTCGTAATGGTTTATGCATATATAAACATATATGGCTATACAATAAATATATAAACTTCCTTTTCGAGACATTTATCAAACGATGATGTACTACCTTGACTAAGTACACCAAATTTGTGACAATTCACGCTGCCTTTTATAGGTAATATATAGAGTAAATCTAGCAATAAAAGTTTAATGCATTCAATTTGAATGACAGTCACCAAGCAAGAACAGAATTATCTTTCTCTGTTTTACAAGGCTGTGGAATATTTTATAGAATTACGGCAACCCATTCCTTGTATTGATTTGAAACAAATTCTTCTGCGTACGATTAACTTTCATCGTTGTACATCAGTTAAACTTAATGTAATATCTTAAAAAAATTTAAATTTTGGAAAAAATTAGTTAAAAAAGTAGATTATGAATATTTATCAAGCATTAATAAAGAAATATTTCTGTCTTTTTCGTAGAATTCGGTAGTGAAACAAAAGACTACATTTATATCGAAGACTAGAAACTTTACCCCAACAGTGACGGATTCACTTACCGAGAACACAGTGTTGTTAAGTGTCCAATGTTCTTAACTAATGCCGGGTTTCGTCATAAAACATTTCCATTAATATGAGTCAATAAAATCGCCCTTTATACAAGGATAAATCGATTTTGATAAGAACTCTTCATTCCAGGGACAAAGAGAAACTTTAGTTTAATTTCCCTATCAATTAGCAACATTATTGATAGAATGGTGGTTACCTATTGTGTTTTAGTATCTCTGGTAATTTACGGCTATTGACTAAGTGGTGGCCTAGCTACTGTGCTACAAAGCTACCGTGGTTCATTGTTCATGAAATGGAATTATCTGTTATTTCCATATAGTTTCACTAGGAAAACAGGTTTGATATTACACAAGATATTGTTTCTGAAGTACTTTTGTTATAGTTCACCGTTGTTTCTGCCTTTGAAACTTCGATCTTAACGTTAATATTGACATCCAAATATAAAAATTGATATGACTTAGACTGTATAGCCTTGTCCGAGTCCGATTACTGACTACGCTGGAAGTTTATCTTTTTCTTGCAGGCCCCAGCTGTTCAAATTATTTCCCTTGTAGACAAAGTTTTGTAAATAGACTTCCAAACAATGTAAGTTGATTTTAAGCGGCAGCGGATTGTTGAATGTTATGTGCAACTACGTCCCGTTTCTGTTTTAACCCCATCAGTTAAGATATGGAGGCAAAATAAGAGGAAAACGATATTAAGAAAAGCAAAAACATTATCAATGTTACAACAATTCGAAAAACAAATAAAAAAACGAACTATGGACAATGAGCAACTTGTTTTATGAGTTCAGTTGACGCTTTTGGTTTGTTTTTAAATATTCTTTATGAACATGTTTATGTATTTATTTATCGAATTCAAATCAAGTAAATGATAGTATACATTATCAATGGTAACAATAGGGAACTCTTCATCAAGACCAACGAAAATCTCATTAGGTTCGAAACACAGAAGAGCATGTAAATATATAAATAAAAATCTATTCGATTACTTACGACATATAAACGTATTTTCAGGACAGTGACCGATCCCAGAATGTAAACAAAATTCAACAACCATAGTTGGAACCGTTTATTGACCACAGTAGTGCCGATTGGTAAACTGTTAATCCCTAATTTTATTGTAGATATGCATTAGTTTTGTGCTACATTGATATGTTTCGTTATAAGATTGGACATTTGGATAAAATTGATGTAAGTCTTGCCACCCTCCTCAGACTTCCAAAGATCTTGAAAGAAGTTTTTTAATTGCTTTAGTGGCGATTTTATAAGCTTTTTATATGCTTTTACCAATGAAGGGCCTCTTATGTACGTCAAACGATTTTTATTCGATTTTAACTGAAAATATATTGCAATACCAATATGAAGGTATGTCATATTATATACGCGCTCAACTTTTTGAAAATTTTTGACTTATTCCTTTTTTAAATTTTCAAATGGACTAGCTGGGAGACATTCCGCAATGACACTCTATGCAACATTTCTGTGTCAAAATCAACCAATTAATTACATGTTTTCTTGGTGCAATATATTCTTTTCTTGCGTTATTTCAAAAATATTTCTCTATTTGCATCTGAAATTATCAAACACTTATCTGGCAGAAAATCCCAGAAGTTTATTTCCATGAAATTTGGTTTGATTGACAAAGTAAAAAAACATATATAGGAGATTTTAATTTAAACTAAAATAAATGATCACCTACAGCCGTTTGCAAGGTAAAAAAATAACGGTAACCTTGTTCTTTAACTATCGCTTTATTTCTGTCTTTGGTCGTGGCAAAATTCCTTTGGACTCGGTACAATAATATAGAAGTTAAAATTAACAACAGAATTATTTTATATTTAAATCCATACCAAAGCATTAAGCTGTAAAAACCAAATGTCAGTTATTGTTAGATGCTGTAGGTAATTAATTTTCTTCACTTTCATGGTACAACAAATATATCAATAACAAGATCCATTAATAATGAAAATATTACAATTCCTTGATTTATTATCTGTTTGCACGTAAAATATTTATGTATAATTGAGATAAAGTATAACTTTTATTAAGTTTTACTGTAGACAAGAGTAATAGTGAAAACTTAAAAAATATGAATGTCAAATGAATGCTTTACCCATAGAAATAGGTGTGGTATGCTTGTCTATGAGACGACCATTCAACTGTTGGATACAGATCAACGCCCTAAAACCCCAAACTATAATGTGATGACAATCAACTGTAAATAACGGCCAATTAAAACCAAAACAGGAAAACATTATACAGCGACAAATTCGGATATGTCACCTCTTAATAGCTTTAGTGGATCTGAAAATAATATCTCACTTTCTGACTGCGGATTGAGAGCGTATCTTATCATAAAGTAAGATTTTTAACAATTTAGTTTATTGAAATAATTTTTATACAGTTTTGCACATTTCTCGCATTGTTGTATAGCTTGTATCTTATAAAAAATAAAGGTGACATCTAAGTTCAGATCAAAACATGGATTAAGATTGTTGACATAACTTGTCATTGGCAGAAATTTTAGCGCTTATTAAAATAAACATATTTGGTATTTCATAACCTTTTTCAAAAGACTTTAAAACACGGATTACCCTTGGTAATCGCCTTAGATATTAATAAAATTCCCCAAAACTACCACAAACGTGATAAAAAATATAACAGAGATTTATTACCATGTGACTTGCATTATTTTTTCACAATATAAATATAAGATATATGAATGGTTTAATTTAATACAAGGTCCGACGTGTGTTAGTAAATCTTGTCACCTAAGGAATACGAATTATTGTTTTGATATTTTGATATAGTGGAAGATTTATTGGATTTTCAATGTTGGTTTTGGCACTTTATATATTATAATAAATGTAATTTTATAAGATAAATTTAAGAATGGGTCACATAAAAGTTTAGAATGATATCTTATTGGTATGTTTGAACATATGACAGGATTTTGAGTTGACAAATATTTACTTGACCCTTGTCAAAGACCATTTCTTACACTATCTCCTACTCGGACTACACATCGATTTCTTATATACCAGGACATGGTCTGCTAAACTATTTACCGCGATGTTTAAAACCATTTGTGTATACTTTGAAAGGGAAATGATATGGTAAAACCTATACGACATAAAATCCCATATTGACATGGAATATTTCGATTTCAAGGAACAACGGTTGCGTTTCAATTTTGCATTGGTTCCTGGAGTCAGGTATTTTATTATCCACAATTGCAATTAAATTTACCTAATGAGTTATTATGATCATCCTTCTCATGTCTTCTTATATAAAAATAAGAGATGTGGCATGACTGTCCATGAAATAGCCACCCACCAAGTGACAGTAGAATTTAAACATCTACAGGTCCCATTATGGCCTTCAACAATGAACCTTATGTTTTAACAACAAAACCTGCTAGTACAACTCGTCCATACATAACAAGAAGGAACCCGCTTCACTCTATTTTTTAAATACAAATGCCTTTATTCCAATTGCAAGAACGCTGTCAACCCTTATTTTCCTGCTCATTTTGTATGTAACTGAAAAATGGTCGAATCTATTAGATATGCAGTTTTTGGTAAAATAGGTTGACGTTGGACTAAAATCAAATGAATTGCATCGAACTATAAATTTGTTTTGCGCAAAACAGAATAAACGGGAAAAATGTATATATCAAACGGTTACAAATATACTCTTACTCATAAATATGGAATATTTTTATTTTCGACCTTACATGCTCAATAGGCATGGCTAGACTTTTTCAAGCAATTTTTTTAAGCAATGGGCAAATAATGCTTTCAAGATGATATTAGAGGATAGTTAATAAAAATTAGATGAAATAAAACATTTGAAAGGATTCTGTCAGGAATACAAAATTAGCATTTTATCAAAAAAAATATGGGTTTCAGATCACATAAAACTTGCCACTGGACAAAAATCTTAAATCGGACACTTTTGTAGCTTGAAGTAAAATAATGAGATTTGCGTATAGATTTTTTGACATTCTGGTTTTTAGTTTTTGCAAGCATGTCTCTAAAGTTGGACTATTGACTCAGAAAATGTTAATGTTCCATATTTATGACCAAGTGTATACTAAGAATCTTAAATTTATATTATAACTTTAAGTTTACTCTGATGATTGCGATCATAGAATAAAAGCTTTTTGGTGCATTTATTCCTTCCACAATTCCTGATAATGTCAATAATTCTGGCGCATTTCAGTGCTATTATATCAGACATTGATATACAAATGTTTCTGTGATAATGTAGTCATACGCATTTTTACATTTTATAAGTGGAAATTAAAAGACGATATTGGTATATATGTATGCTGCAACATACCATTTCGTAATGCGCTTAGTGCATAGATTTCACAATGAGGATTACGAAGATATGAAAATAACATATATACGAAAATTTAAAAAAACGACCATATAATCTTTTTCCAAGAGACATTTCCATCAAAACGCTTAATTGGAGCAAAATAGCAAATAATTTTTTGTTACTATGTCTTACAGAATTGAAAACGTATAAATGTCTGTAACTTTAATAGTAATTTTGTTTTGAATGAATATAAATCATCTCATTACTAATGGCCATGCCACTAGAAGGTACGGTACAACAGCACTTCGATAAAATAATACCTTGCGAATAAAAGGTATGATGGTGTTATTATATAATTTATGGCATATTATTTTTTTAATATGTTTACAACATACCTGACTTTCTTTTCTGAAATAGTAGATTCACGATCTAAGTCTTCATCAAAATATGTATCCATGTTACTATTTTAGCAATATTATATTTTAAAAAATCACTTTTATTTTTACAAATCCAAATTTTACCAAAACTCATCCCAAATTGTGTAAATATATTTTAAATGAACGTCTATATCATATGCCCAGATGTAATTTAAATAATTGTGCTATTTTCAAAGTTCAGTTTATTCTTCAATTTTGTTTTAAATTCCTTTTCAAAACAACAGAATCGTTTAATTTTCTATGTATACCCAGTGCATCCAAGGATTTTCAAATGAATAGCTGGCATTTATTTGTAAACACATTTTGTTTTTACATCTTTTATTCCTTTAAATTACTTTTTAGTAATTTCAATGTGCTAAGCAACAGACAAATTTCTTTGCGTGATATGATCTCGTACGATCAACACATTCTAATTATTTTAATTTTATTGGGTAATTGTAAGATTCTCACCTTGGCATGTTTAAATGTAGATTCGATAAGCTCAATTTTCTTCTTGAGGTATGAGTACAAGGACCAAGTCATTTTTTTTCAACTAATAAATAGTGTCCAAGACACGATGAAGCATCGATGTCGTCGATGTCGTCGATATCGTCAATATCGTTTTCGATTTCGAGTCAAAATTTTCATTCCTATTTACAAGGCAGTCGTCAAGATTCCTGCATTACATAATTGGCAAGATGGGTTGCAACTGTAAAAGTTATGTTGAAGCTCAAACTATGCTAGTTTCCGGGCTCTTAGATAAATCTAAGTTATTGATAACTTCTGAAAAGTGACTTGCTTTTTATGTTTCGTCTTGATCGTCAGTTAATGAATTCTAATAACAGTTACAGAAAATCTATATCAAAACAATCTCCAAATCGATTTTGATAACAGTTTTCCAGCAATTCAGGAAGAAACCGTCAATTTTTCACTTCCTGTAAAGTCCGTCACACTGCATTAATGAATTGATACTTGTGAAAATTGCTGTTCGATCTTAAAGATAATTTTGTTGAAATGTGTTATATAAATGTCTCATGGACAATCATGCCACATCTCCTATTTTTATATTATCTTTCCATTTTTGGAATGAAATTTTTTACTGGCAAAATTGGATCGTATCTCGATATATTATTATATGGAGCGTTTAAAACAATATGAATCAGTAACCAAGACGAGGGCTTTTGTATGACATCAACACATAAATTAGTGGAATCCACTTCAGCGTTCCAGTGCCTTTAGTGGTGTAGCGGTCATTGGATTTTCCAATGTTCCAGAGAAACATATCGCATTGTACAAGTTACAAATGTTGCATGTGTGAAACAAGTATACTATTTGAATACGAAAGTACATACGATTATTGTTTAGCCAATTTTTACAAATTTTCACAACTTCTCAAGAACAACATAATTGATGATGAATATATATATAAAGGATAAAGCCATTTAACTTTTAAAGCACTTTAGCGAAATCTTTTTAAGTTTTAATATTAAGTGGTAATTAAAACGACCATGTCACAGAATTTTTGAGTAAGATTTTACAGGATTGGCGAATATAAGAATGAAACCGAGTTTACTTGTACTGGTTTTAAGGTGTAGTGACTTTTAGCCATAATTCAAATGCCTAAAAAAACAAAAATGCATTTCAAATAAAAACAAGGTCAAACATCGCGCTCAGGCTTGATATCAAGACAGAAACTATTAATAGGAATGTTTTCGGTCGACCAATTTACCCTTTATAATTTTCCCAGTTTCAAGTATTTAATCCTTCTTCAAATAAATGTCACATCCCACTTGTAACAATGCAGAATCACTAAGACAATCGTAAGAATAACTAAATTTAATCATAAGACAGCACGACAAAATCTCGTGATAAAACACTTCAGACATATTTACTTTGACAAGATAAAACAATCAATAGAATTTTATCTTCAAGTATTGTGTCGAATTTGTCTGATAAGTCCTAACTGCACTTAGGTTCGGTGTTGTTACAAACATAATTAGTCTCTATATTATAGCAACTAAAATATAAATTATTTCGTTAAGCATCTTCTTGTATTTTTGCAATTCTTCTTGCTCGCTAGTCACTGAATATTGGAGATTTTAGGGCACGATCGTGTATATATATAAAAATGTATATAGAAAGAACAACATGCTTCTTTCCATATTATCAACACAGGTATCATCCCGAGACCTCAAAAGCAGCTCGAGGATTTTAGCCCAGGAACGATACTGGTTGAGGGATGATACTCTCGGGTATTACCTGAGGAAGGATATGGATTAACAACTCAAAATCAATATCAGCCCTCGTATCAGCCTTATATGTATAATAATCTAGTTAAATTTTGTTCTGTATTCGACATGCAGAAAATGACTTATCACTATTATATATGTGATAATGCTTATTATAATAATTTGCAGTTTTGGTATTCTTACCCTTCAGTCTTACCACAGTCTGAAAAACGTGATTGAAAGACGAATATTAGCATACAAAATTTCGAAAACAAAAAACCGAAGTGTTTTATATTCAATATTCTGGTTTCTTTTTAACATAAGATTTGAATGCAAACCAAGACTGCGTAATAGTTGGAATTTATATAATTTTTCTTTGTTTCTGCAGACCATGCTGACTTAATCTTACAGAGAATATAAAACTTTAAAATTCGGTTCCGGAAGGGAAAGCACTTTCTGTTCACTGCTCTTGTTCCACTTATTTCTTAGTTTTACTTTTGCAAGAACTGTTTACGTGTTAACACCTGATGTACCCTACCTTCGTATTTGATCCCTAATTAAAAGCTTTACAAATACTTAGCTGTTATTTATGAATGACGTTTAATTAATCAGATAATACACAGATTAATTAATTCTTATTCTTGTTAGGTCATTGGACAAATACAAAGTAAACCTAGTTAAATGTATTCGGGTGTATACATAGATCTTTAGAGGGTATTCACAAGTTACAATCCGTGTAATTTTCGGAATTTATTTACAGTTTTAATGTGTCCTTCTAGATAGTGCTACTGTTATAACAGTTATGTAATATTAAAAGTCGTGTGTTTACATCTGTTCCGCTTCTGCAAAATATTAAATGACCAGGCAATCCAAAACTTCATTTCTTTCATAAAGATAGAAGTTTAAAATGAATTAAAATGAAATGATTTAGTTGCATGGTAAAAACTTTTTCAGTAGCTCTTTTTAGATGTTAAAATAAAATATTAAAAATGCAATCCAACTTTCAACATAAACCTGGTACTAAGAAACACATTTTAATCCCAGCATAAACACATAAAGTTCAGTATCCTAGTATTCTTGTGTGAAAAGTGGTTTGAATGAAAAAAAAAACAAAACTTAACAAAATGAAAGGTTAAACTTGATTAGTTTTCTGTATGCCCACATTATATTACATTTAAATAACTTAACTTTTATTGCATAAGTAAGTAAATCTTTTGTACAATAAGTAATTTCTTTAGATTTACGGCATTTAAAGCTTACTTAAGTTTTACAAACAAGAATTGAAGTCGGAAATTAAAATCCGCCATATATACAACGCTCGAGGAATTTCAAAACATCACTTTTTTAATCAGGCGTGAAACACAGTATAGCATATGAATTTTAAAACAGAAATCTTTGAACTGGTATACTTTTGTAAATACTTATGACTTTTACGAGCGATTTACCTTTTAAATTGCACACTTAAACTCGCCGAAATGTGTGAAGTGTACACTCGACTTCCGCATGTTTGTTTGAAATTGACAAATTAAATGACAGTCCTAAAAATCTAATACACTACAGCTAGATTGAAAATCGATTAAAATACACTGCAATATTCCTTTTGAATTATTAAAATGTTATCTGATTACCAAGTAGGTAAATTGTTTGTCATGTTTTGAACTTAATAAGTGGAAGGTAAATTTTATAGACTTTGTGAAAAAAAAATCACGCAACTTACCTTGAATTATGTAATTAATCAGTATTGTTTTCACTTAAACATCTTTGTAATTGGGTTGTAATTCACGGTCACTAAACTTAAAGATCATATTTCCCTTCTTATTTTACCACCTGTATTTTCCGAGCCTCGTTTTGACAGTTTCTAAGGACGCATTCAGTGGCGGTTGTTTGTTTAGAACCCCCGAGGTAAATAGAAAAGCTGCTTAGTTCACAAGTGTAGTGACATTTATTAAATCCTGACCCAAGTCATCGATACTGGTTTAATAACGGTTTAATTGAATAAAATGAACTTAATAAGGATTTCAATGCGAGACATTAGGGTTACATCGATCAGGTATATAGCGCAATCAGAGACATATTAGAGACATTAGCAACTCGATCGTTAAATACCTGTTTATTCTTTAAAATATGACACGACCCTTGTCTTACTTTGTCTGCTACTTTCCCCTTGTCAAGATATTTAATCATAAAAAACTGTGTTTTAATCACAAAATAGTAATTTGTGCAGAAAAATTAATTTGAAAGTTTTATTTTCAAATGTTAAAAGTTCATGAATATTTTTAAAAAGTTTTAAAAAGCATAAAATAAGCATTTTACGAAAGTGAGGGTCAAATGGGAGTTATATTTATAACTAGTTGTATTACTCCCAGCCCCATTGGTCGCCCATTGCCTTTTGATACTGTCTTTTTCAATCTTAAAAGTGCCTTGAAATTAAAATTACACATATTCTTGTATATGTTCTTGTTAGATGTACTTCAGTAGCAAATGAAAAAATATAGATTCCTGTCTATATTTTTTTCATTTGCTACTGAAGTTATTTAACTCATATTTGAAATCAACAACGTTCGATGTAAGGTTTTTAATGAACAGAAAAAAATGTCTTATTCTTTGTTATAGGAGATTATCTTGGAAAATGCATCTGCAAGCGAGCTAAATATGTTTCTGAACAACTCGTTGTTTAAAATTTGTGCCGGTTAATTAATGTCGAAATATTATTGTTTTCATGTACAAAAAATAATTAATTCTGAATTTCATCGCCTGTCTTTTTCTTTTTTTTTTTTATTGAATCACAGAAGACAGGAATTCAGTATAAATGAATAATATAGACATGAATCAGTTGCATTTAAAGCGAACAATAAAATCTAGAATAGGAAGATGTTGGGATCATTTTTGTCCCTATTTTGAAAAGAAAAGATCAATCACATTAATGTGGAACTTACAATAAAATCTCTCAATATTTTGCCTTAAAACAAAATTTCGCTAGGAAAATTTCATGTCTAAATTCACCCAGAGAACTTAATTTAAATAAACCTAATATTTATGCTTTTCTGAATTTAAATGTTTCTGTTTCGGAAGGTAATATCAAAACTAAACTAAAAGACAAGAGAGACGATTTTTAATTTCCCTATTGTAAAGTTTCCCTTCTCGACGTGGACGTCCCTTTGACTTTTTCATGCGGTGTATATCACTGTGTATCATTGAAACCGGAAATGTATATATTTCTCAACATGTCCGTTTCCCCATGTATGAGCGATGTTTTAGATTTTAATGAATGTAATCTTTGTTTATCCAGCAAATTAAAAATTTGTTATAACTTTTTGTACTTCCTGTCTATATATTTTAAATTGGCATTTGCACAACCCCATGTTTTCTTTGACTTCTAAAGATATTCAAACACTAAATCCAATTGGACGTGTTTTCATTGATACCGCAGTTCAGGAAGACATGGTTTTCTGATCGGTTGCCTCTGGGTTTTGAATTAACAGACAGCAATTTATTGCGAGAATTCTTTGAGGTTGATTCTTTTGTTGTATAATGTATTACATTTAATTGTATTTGTAAACCAGGAACCTGTAATCCAGTGGTTGTCGTTGTTTATTTTTAATAGTCATTTATTGTTGTTCGTTCACCATTTTTTCAATATATTAGGTAGATTGTCGTGTTTTATAAATAGTTTCACATTTTATTTTTATGAGACCCTTTTACAACTTCCGTTACGGTATAGGTTCATTATAGAAGACCGTGATTGGACCTGTAGAAGTTAAATTTCGACAGTTATTAGGTGGATGGCTGTCTCATGGACAACCATGCCACATCTACTATTTTTGTATAAAGTTACAGTTACTTAGTTTAACCTTATTCAAATTCCATCAGAAATATAAAGATATAAGTTTGGTTGCACTAAATCCAGTCGGACGTGTTTTGATTGATGTCTTAGCTTAAGAGAACCAGGTTTCTTATCAACCGTGAGCAATAGCTGTCAGAAACAGCTAGTATCTTTTTTAGGTCGATACATCTTTTGGTTTTTTTTTGTTAGTAGATGCGTACTATGTATCAACTTCCAAAGTTAAATGTTATGCAGTTCGTTTTTATGTCGTTTTGTCACATCATTGTCCCAGGTTATGGGGAGGGTTGGGTACTCACAAACATGTTTAACCCCAGTACATAATTTATGTGCTTATTCCAAGCCAGGAACCTATATTCCAGCGGATGTCGTTGTTTTTTAGTTTAAATGTTATGTGTTTTACATTGTATACTTATCATTCCTAAAGAAGTTACATTTGATCATTACTTTTTTTTATTTTGGAGCCTTTTACAGCTTGCTGTAGGGTGAAGAAAAATGTCTTTTACTGAAAACCTTAGGGAAACCTATAGATGTTTGTCATTACGCGTTTTTTGATGGCTGTCTCGTAGACAACCATAACACATCTACTTTTCTATGCATAAGACAGAAGTTTTAGAGAAAATAATAATCAAGGACAGAAAATCTCTCAAGAAAACGAAATGACCGATTTCTTATTCATTATTACGTTAGTAAATGCTGAAAACTGCTGCTGTTTCATTTTATATATATCTTTACAAAGATGTTCGTAAATTTTTTGGGGCTTTTAATAATGTTCAATTAATGCAGAACTTTCAGTTTACTTCACAAACTGTGTGTTTTCCAAAATAAATCTTTTCTTTGGGTACCATCATTATTTGATGAAATGCATAAATTGCGAGATACTTTTTAAATATTTTAGTTTGAAGTTAAAATACATACAAGGGAAACAGAATTCAACGAGCAGGGCTTGGACTGCACGACCTCTTCCATTTTTGTAGTGTCTTTAATTTTCTTAAATACTTCTAGAAAGATAAGGTTTTAGCTTCTTTTATAAGGACTAAGACAAAGTCAGAATCTCTGTCAGGAATCAATAACAATTACTGCAGTACAACATGGAAACCAAACGAGTCTTGCAGTTGGCGAAAAATCACATATAAATTTGATGGATTTAAAGTTCAAGGTGTATATCTGCTTATGTAGCATATCTCTTAGGTGATACCCAACTCCATCGATCCAGTTTTCTTAACCAGAGTTAATTGATAGAGGGTTTTTTTTTAAAGATAAGATCACTTCAAAAGTTTTAGGTTGGAATCGTGATTTGAATGACCAATACGAGATACTAGTAATTTTTTTGTCAGGTGACAAGAGAAACTAATTTGTACATCTGTTAAAAATTAAGATCTATATAACAAAAATTTAAAATATAACAATTAACATATGTGAGGATTTCTTGCTCTCTGTTTAAGCAAAATAGATATGTTAGTATATAAATGACCTATTGCAGGCTCTTATTAAATCTGAATGTTGAACTAAGAATATCTATTGACATTTACACTCAGAATTTTAGATTTTTAAGTCATTTCTAGATCTTATATTAAATGAATTTGGGTTCTATCAAAACTGTACTAATTAAATCAAATTTTTATTGTTTATTGAATATCAAACAGTAATTATAGATACCATTGCATCAGATATTTTGCTCTATAATCATTTCATTAACTTTATGTTGATATGTATTTAAATAGCTTTCATTCAGGTATTGTCTATTTTAACTGCCATTAAATTTCTATTGTATTTTTGTTTGAACTCTTTAACAGGAAAGGTTTAAATGTTGGTATATGTAGACTTTTGTTCTATTGCAATTTTTGTATATCAATTTAGACTATATGAGAGCTTTCAACGACCAGGTACAATACAACACAATGAGTAATTGAAGTATTGAAGTACCAATTTGTGTGGTTCATCCATTATATTCTTTACTAAACACTGCTTAATATGATATTATTTTTTCATTGTACATACATACATACATGCATGTTAAGTTGTGATAAGACGTGAACGAGGGTCAATAAAAAAGCACACGCTTAACGTTTAAATGTGTTAAATGCGCATTGTATTGTATTGTATTGATTTCAATTTGCATTATCTGTCCGTATGAACATCTCGCCTTAGATGCGTTTGAAACATTACAACTATCCTTTTGAGATTCTGACAAATACCTATGATGTAGTGATCCGGCTGCATAAGAAAAATATTCGTTAAATTTTCCAACAAATTCTTTGATTAATCGTAGAAGAAAAGTTAATTTTAAGAAGAAAATTAATGTAGCCTATCAATTATCTAACTGTTTCAATTTTAACTTTCTTTCAAGGTGATGAACTACATGTTTTTGGTAATTGTTTTGTGGCAGTTTCTGGTCCAGGAATTAAAGCTAGAGGGCAATAGTGGCCAACTGCTTCTTTGAAATTTTTGTATGGTTTTGCGTACCTATAAGTCTACGTAAAATTGCCACCTAACGTCCCTATCTTATCACATACTGGAAGAGCCTCTCCCACCAACACCCGAGATATGTGGCAGTTATCCTTGATTTAGTGTAACTATAAATTTCATTGCTCGCTAATTGTGACTGAAAAAATTTACACTTTATACTAAAAATGATTTCAAACGTGATAAACGTCAAATAGCAATTTTCTTTTATTTGCAAATTAATGAAATATGATTTAACATTTTATAATTAACAATATTTCATTATTATGGCATATTTGAACACTCGGTTTTTTAAACTGAAACGACACAAATATAAAGGAAATAACTTTTGTCTATCCCAACTGAACACCAATAGAACAATTCGAAGTCAAAAAAACGATTCCCGGAAAATGTACACCCCGGTTTTCTTTTAGCATATGTCCACTATCAGTTTTGTTTATGGCATATTTTTAAATTTCTATCTTCATATTTAGCAATAATGCCACAAGGTACAAGATGTTAACAATTATACATTTATAACCTTAATGCTTGTAGAACCGTGTATAATTGCAAAGTATTTTATATAATATTTTTCAAAAATTTAAACATTTTGTTCACATTTTAATATCAATTTCTATTTCAGTTTTAACATATTGAGTTACTGGTGATGTTCGAATGAATAAATGAATATATACTTTATTGCAAAAACAAAGCTAAAGCAAATAATACAATGTACATATGTGACAACTTTGGGAGAGAACAAACAGTGTATAATATGATACAAATAACTTGTAACTATATAGATATGGCTATTCTTCATGAATAGATCTCGACTTCTCGATCTTTTTCATGAAGAAGGAGATTATCGTGTTTTTACATATACATGTATTTAAATAGCATTCATTCAAGTATTGTCTAATTTTACTGCCATTTTTTCTACCCCTGTATCTTTTCTTATTCTTTCTAAACAGAGTTCATGATATGTAACTTGACTTGTTATAATCTTGTAGCAGTTGTTATATAAACACCTATTGTATTTTTGTTTGTTTCAATTCTTTTACATGAAAGGTTTTAATGTTATATGAAGATCCTTGTTACAAGGATTTTTATTGCAATTTTTACGTAAGACTACATGAGAGTTTTCAACGAGCAGGAAAAGACAAAACAATGTCTACTTGAGGTACCAATTTGTTTAGTTCATTAATAATTCCCTTTACTAAACTCTGTTAAATATGAAATTATTGTTTTCACCATACATACACGCATGTAAATTGTGATTGGACGTGAACGAGGGGTGTTAAAAAGCAAATGTTTAAAGTTTTTAAATTGTGTTCAATGCGCATTGAATTCGCTTTAATGCGAAAGTGTTTGATGTCGTCAATTCAAATTATATGTACATGTGAACACTTGGCCTCCAATGAGCAAAGGCGTTTAGAACATTAAAACTATCCTTTAATCATTCTGATCATTTTTACATATGATGTTTTCTCATACCGTTACATGAACATTTTAAATTGAATAATGAAATATTCCATTCTTTATGACCAAGTTATGAACTTATAATAATATCAGCACCATTTCACACTATCAAACTAACCAGTATATTTAGTAATTTTAAATGAGTAATATATTTACACAAATAATTGATTGTTTGTTGCTGAAAGACCAGTGGTAAAAATGTCACAAAATTTTTAGGATGAAAGCATACTAATCGGAAATAAATAAATGATTCTTCCTTTATTCTATATTTTTCAAGTGCTGGGTCACAATGCAGTAGTCTGAAGGAAGACATTTCATATTATTTTAAACATATTTTATTTGTCAAAACTCTATTTATATTGTAATTTAGGAACGAGGCAGAGCATCTTATTTGCATTAGTATTGTGTTTAGCTTTCTTGGACCATAAGTGTAGAAATTTGGAATGCTATTGACCTGTTGAATTCTCCTCAGTTCAGGTTTAAATTTTGAGATGCTATCAGCGCTTCGAATTGTTGGATTCAAAATGTTCCAACTTCTAACAGAAGAGCGGATAAAAAATCTGTCGTTATTGAAAGTCTACCAAATGGAAAATTGCCCTTTCTTAATGGATACATCGTTGTACTTTGTAATGTCGGGGAATAAGTTTGCACCGATATTCTGGTGCACAGTTATTTTGTATATTGTAAAAGATTTGTAATTTCTTCGTTCTCTTCTACATGAACATTTTCACACCCAGCTTCATTGTAGTCTACTTCATATTTGGCAAACACTGGTAATCCAGTAACAACTCGAACAGCTTTGGGCTGCAGATGTTGGAGTTTATTTGCATCGTTAATTCCATAGTTATCCTGAACTTCAGAGGCATGTTCAAGAATTAGTCTTATATAAACTAGCGGTCTTTATGATAATATTATGGGCAAAGGGAACATATCTCGAACATCATCTATTAACATCATGGATATTGTTGACTAGAGAAAACGTAACTTGAGGTCTCATGGGAAGCGAATAAATCGTAACAAACGTGCTAAACAACGCACCGATTATTCG
>JAULBM010332253.1:0-12976 GCA_032357055.1 Geukensia granosissima
TTCACCATTTTTGCTTTAGATTAGGTCGATTGTCGTGTTTTATGTATAGTTTCACAATTTGTATTTCGGGGCCTTTTTCAGCTTTCTTTATGGTATGGACTCTGGTTCATTGTAAGAGGCCATAATGGGACCTGGAGAAGTTTAAATTCTACTGTCATCTGGTGGGTGGCTGTCTTAGTGACAATCATGCCACATCTCCTCTTTTATATGATAAAATAAATATACTTCATAAAGTATATATCTATGATTAGATATTAAAAAATGACCAATGGTCAAAACAAGAATCCTTATTTCAGTCAGGTGACTTCTATCATATAATCAGGATTTGCATATATCATGAAGATATATAAAAAATGTGGCATGATTGTCTATGAGACAGCCATCCACAAAATGACGGTCGAATTCAAGCTTCTATAGGTCCCTATTGAAATTTCCAATAAAAACGAAACCTACGTAACTCGACCGACGGACCAAAGGGGATCGATTATTGACAACTGCTTCTTTCAAAGATATGCTCTATTTTTTCCAATTACGTGTGCCAAAATGCTTTACAGCCGACTTTTAAGAAATTATTCTTCATAAATAAGACATCAGTGAAAAATTCCAAACTGTATGTATCACGTGGTTGTTTTTGATTCCCGCCAAAATGTTCGCTACCAGTAAATACCTATGCATTACCTATCTCGACGAAAATGCGCGTAAAATTCACGGGTTATTCTTCGTCTGACCACACCTCATAATATTAAAAATTAGAATATTAAAAAAAAAATAAAAAACCTTCCCTGGCATACATGTTAGAGAACGACCATTTAACTTTAAAAAGGGGGGAGGGTATGGCTGTTTGAATCATTAAAAGATTCTTTATTTGTTTTCTAAGCGCGAAAAATAATTTGTTCCAAATTTAGCACTATACACTATGGAAATAAGATTTTTTTTTTCAAATTCCAGATCCACGATTCATGTAATTTTTTCTATCAAAATAGGAATTAATCAGTCTTTTTTATTTTCTTTTTTGTTAATTTTGGTAAAAAGATCAGTGAAATATCTTTATTGATCATAAAAAACTAGTATCTGATTGCTTTTTTCTAAAAAAAAACCACACCTGTTGTTTGTTGAAGGTAATAAATAAAATTTGACTCGAGGGTTGAGTCCTCCCTCCCTCCCCGAGATTAAAATGTTAGCTACTTCAGTTAAAACATTTTTTTTCGAAACAACCGGAATATTCATTTAATCTAACGACCCCATTTGAAAAAAAAGATTGCTGCCTATTCTAAACAATCTAAAGTTGAGCTTTTTGTATAGACTTTCGATCACCAAAAACAGACAATTTCAGGGTGCAACAATGTATTAATATACACTTTATTTAAGATATTAATAAACAAAATGGTCTTTTGCTTGTACATTATTCACAAAGGAGTTGCTTGTACATTATTCACAAAGGAGTTGCTTGTACATTATTCACAAAGGAGTTGCTTGTGAATAATTATTCACAAAGGAGTTGCTTGCAACAGGGATGTATATAACAATAATATACATCCCTGCTTGCAAGGTAAAGTCATGCCATCTTAAACTCCTGTTTCAATACCGACAATCTTAGCTGCTAATAAGTTCCAACTTTCAATATATAAAAGTTGGTGTACAACTTTAGTTGTTGTATAATGGTATGTTTGGTTTGATAGGGGAAGTTGCTGAATACAGATTTGCCTCCTATCTTAACATTGAAACTAATGTCAAATAATGGAGATCCCGAAATCAATTTAAGAAACTTTAAATTAAGGAGGTGCACAAAGGGAAACAAAGTGTAAAAACGTGTTGAATTCGAATGAACACTGGCTGAAGAAATATTGCGGATTAATTGTTTTGGAAACATTGTTGACCCCTATTCAAGTTGCGGAACCCCAGAAATCGATAAAAATATAAAATAAGGGGTACATCCATTGCTATAAAAAAAGACATCTGTTACAGTATGGTTAAGTTTTGTTTGAATGTAAATGAAAATAATAAAATTACAGCGTTGCATTCTGCCAGGATTGCATTTTTTTAGTTAACATTGTTGCCAAAATATTTTTAGGCTAATTAAAACAGATCATGTAGATGGTGAAAAACTAAATTTAGTACGAAAAGTTATATTTAAATTCAATAATATATGAGTGATAGCAGATCCCAAAGCAAAAAAACCGATTGGTCAATTTCTGTTGGGTGGTCTATGAGGAATAGTGCATTAAAGAAAGCCAGATGAAAGGTGTGGTCCTAGTATGGTGTCCTGGAAGATCCTAGTATGGTGTCCTGGAGGAATTAGGTGTCACAGTATCCTTTTTTTGTTTGTGTCCAATTCGACAGCAACATGTTAAAAAAACATATTCCAACAGAACAAAAACTGAAGAAAAAATATTTTGGCTTATCAAAATGAAGAATTCTAAATAGTGCATACCTTTCATTCCTTTGTCTCCCTTTTCTCCCTGTGTTCCTTTGTCACCCTGGGTTCCTTTGTCGCCTTTGACTCCTTTATCCCCTTGTGTTCCTTTGTCACCTTTAATTCCTTTGTCTCCTTGGGTTCCTTTTGTTCCTTTTTCACCTTGTGTACCCTTATCACCCTGCGTTCCCTTCATGCCTTTGTCACCTTTATCACCCTGTGTTCCCTTGTCTCCTTTAATTCCTTTTTCTCCTTGTGTTCCCTTAAGTCCTTTGTCGCCCTTATCGCCTTTGACACCTTTGTCGCCTTGCGTTCCTTTTATTCCTTTCTCTCCCTTGTCTCCTTGCGTTCCCTTTTCACCTTGAGTACCCTTTGGACCTTTCATTCCTTTAACACCTTTCATGCCCTTCATGCCTTTGTTGCCTTTGTAACCTTTCATTCCCTTCATTCCTTTTTCTCCTTTCTCACCCTGTGTACCCTTATCTCCTTGTGTTCCTTTTATTCCCTTCTCACCCTTATCGCCTTTCATTCCTTTGTCTCCTTGCGTTCCTATGTCACCTTTCTGGCCCTTTTCACCCTGAGTGCCTTTCATTCCTTTGACACCTTTTTGACCTTTCTCTCCTTGTGTTCCTGTTAACAAAAAAGTCTCACGTGTGTGCAAACATTGTTGGTATTGCCGATTCTTTCCAATTATTTTAGATGTTTTAAAAAAGTCATGAAAGTTGTTAATACAATTGCTGTCTTACAAAGACTATGACCACATTGGAACGGAAAAACCTTTAATAACCGACACCTGAAACTCTCTATAAAACCAAACATAAGTTCCTACCAGAACATTGGCAATTTAACATATGTAAGCACACGTTATTCGTGGACATCATTTATGTCCTTAGGGTACTCGGTTGTGATAGCATCCTTATCCATTATAATAGCCTGAGGGTACTGTTTGTATAACTTGGAATCTGAGAACCAACGTTTGTAGTCAAATACTAAACATTCATGTAATTAACCTACTGTAAGGAGTAACCATATAACGGATCATAGTTGATTTGCCAATAACCGACTTTGTTTCCATTCTTTAATATTTCACTCAAGGACAAGCAATTCAATAGAAAATGAGACCAAATGACACCAAACAAGTTGTCATAATTGGCGACCAAACACTTATTAATCAAACTGCCATTTGAAATCTATAAAAATGATAAACAAAACAAATGAACAAACATAAAAGGCCATCTTATATCAACCCGTTTCACTGAGAATGAAGGCTAAATAACATCCATATCAAGAGAAAATACTTTTTTAAAATTTATTTGGTTTGCATTGCTGACTTTGTCCGGTCTAGAGTTACTTCCCTTAATATATGCCTAGGTAACATATTTTGTTACAGTTAAACCTGGTTTTTCAGACAAAAGCCTCTCTGAATTTAGCATTTGCAATCGTTATAGGCTTTTCATAGTTTGCACATTAAAAATGATAAAAAGTTAAGAATAAAAAATATGGATCAAGTGATGAGCTGTATCAGCTCTGGAAAAATCTAGGTGGTTAAGGACGTTCGCTCCTCAGAAAACTGTGATATCATTAAAGAATATTTATGCTGAACAAAATAAGCTGAAAAAATCATGGGTCAGTGTGCTTGTCTTTTAAGATATAAGCATTTAAAGATTTTTCGGGAAATGGGGTTTCTCTTGATTTGGCATAGGTTTTGTCTTAGTAGGAAGGGAAAAAGCATGAATTTCGTAAAAACTTCTCAAATGACACTTTAAAGTGTGATAAATGAAACTGTGAAAAGAAAAGTGTGGGGGATAGTAATGGTTTGAAATGGATAAAACCAGAGGAGTTCGAAAATCTGACCAAAATGGCTGAACGAGCAGCGAACGTCATTAAGTATACACGATAAGTACATATTGCAAGAATAAAAACACTTCGAATAAAAGTAATACACTAACCCTTAGCTCCTTTATCTCCTTGAGTTCCTTTCATTCCTTTCTCGCCCTTTTCACCTTGTGTACCCTTGTCACCTTGTGTTCCTTTCATACCCTTTTGTCCCTTCTCTCCTTGTGTTCCTTTGTCACCCTTTACTCCCTTTTCTCCTTGCGTTCCTTTGTCGCCTTTCACTCCCTTGTCTCCTTGAGTTCCCTTATCTCCCTTCATTCCCTTTTCTCCTTGTGTTCCCTTAATTCCTTTGTCTCCTTTTTCGCCTTTCATTCCCTTGTCGCCTTGTGTTCCTTTCATTCCTTTATCTCCCTTGTCTCCTTTTATTCCCTTTTCACCCTGTGTTCCTTTTGCTCCTTTCATTCCTTTAACACCTTTCATTCCTTTGTTGCCTTTGTTTCCCTTCATACCTTTCATACCTTTTTCTCCTTTATCTCCTTGAGTTCCTTTGTCACCTTGAGTACCTTTAGTACCCTTTTCACCTTGGGTTCCTTTCATACCCTTATCACCTTTTTCTCCCTGTGTTCCTTTATCGCCTTTGATTCCTTTTTCTCCTTGTGTTCCTTTCATGCCCTTTTCACCTTTCTCTCCTTTGACTCCCTTTTCACCCTGGGTTCCTTTTATGCCCTTGTCCCCTTGTGTTCCTTTGTCTCCCTTTTCTCCTTGTGTTCCTTTGTCTCCCTTTTCTCCTTGGGTTCCTTTGTCTCCCTTCGCTCCCTGTGTTCCTTTCATTCCTTTGTCTCCCTTTTCACCTTTCATTCCCTTATCGCCCTGGGTTCCTTTCATTCCCTTGTCTCCTTTTATTCCCTTTTCTCCTTGAGTACCCTTTGGACCTTTCATTCCTTTAACACCCTTCATACCCTTCATGCCTTTATTGCCTTTGTAGCCTTTCATTCCCTTTTCTCCTTTATCTCCTTGAGTTCCTTTGTCACCTTGGGTGCCCTTTATTCCCTTTTCACCTTGAGTTCCTTTATCGCCTTTCATTCCTTTATCGCCCTTTTCTCCTTGAGTTCCTTTATCTCCTTTCACTCCCTTTTCTCCTTGAGTTCCTTTCATGCCCTTTTCACCTTTGTCTCCCTGTGTTCCTTTTTGTCCTTTAGCGCCCTGTGTTCCCTTATCACCTTTCTGACCTTTCATTCCTTTAACTCCTTTCATTCCTTTCATGCCCTTATCTCCTTTTATTCCTTTTTCTCCTTGCGTTCCTTTGTCACCTATCATGTTAAAATCAAACATGTTAATTTCATAAAATACTTAATAGTGCCAGAGATAAAGATAAATAACTGAAGTGACCTGTAAAAAAGGTTTTCTATAATAACGTATCTCTTACAACTTTGGAAAACCTATGCCTTGCTTTACAGGGCTGTTCCATACGACTGGAGGATATAATCACCACTTTTGAAGGAATGTTTTTGGGAGTGTTTATTAAAAGTTTAGTTCTGCCAAGAACGACCTACCTACACAGGCAAATTTTGCTCACGTGAATTTCAGGTGAAATTGGAATTAACGTGAATTTCACGTGAAAAGTTAAAGTGAATTTCACCCGAAACAAGCTTATACGTGAAATTCACGTGAATTGTGTTTCACGTCAAATTAATGTGAAATTCACATGATTTTTCACGTGAATTTCACATGATTTTTTTTCACGCGAAATTAACGTGAATTTATGAAATAGTTATTTTTATTAACCATTAAAAATCATAAAATTTGACTTGAATTTAAAAAAATTTAAAAAAAAATTTTTCAAAATTCACCTGAAATTCACGTGAAAATTTTCACGTGAAATTCGGGTGTAAGCTCGTTTCTGGTGAAATTCACGCGAAAATTTTAATGTGAAATTCATGTTTTTTTTCACGTGAATTTCACGTTAGCAAAATTTGCCTGTGTAGTCATGGTAGCGGTAGACGATCATTGTTTTTTCTTTTAATGAAATTTCAACTTACCTTCCTTATATTATTTTTGGATGTAAATGGCAGCATACATTTCTCTTTGGTCTGTGTGAATTTTGTTAACTCTTTTCATCCATTTTTTCTGAAAAAGAAATGACAAATTTCATACAAGTACGATAAATAATCTTTTGTATATGTCGATATGTGTTTTTATACCCGAAATTAATATTTACTGAAGTCAAATGTTGATTACGATATTAATAGTTTAAAATCATATCTACTTGAACAAAAGTCTGATTGTTTTAAAATATCATAAAAATGAAACCAAGTTCATATGACTTGTAATAAAGTAATGCAGTAAGACATCATGGTTTCTAATTGAACGAATCAGACTTAACAGAATGTCAAGTGGAATTATTTCATCAAATGATTATTTAAAAATAACAATTTTAATAATTTAATAAGGACTGTTAATAATATCATGGCTACATAAATCCAAATAAAGCCAGTTTAAAACAAACAGAAAATAACTTTAAGTAAAATTTTCCAATTTCATTTTGTCTTGTTTGTGTCAAACAGAGTTTCAAAAACTTACACCAAGTTGCCGCAGATGCATACATTACACCATTATGTTTTGCAAGAGTAACAAATGTGTCAGACAAAAATGATGTCTGTCATTTTAGTTTACTTACTACATTCTGGAAGTACTATATTAAAAACGTAGCAGGGTGATATTTTGACTTATTTTATTATTGTAATCCATTGCATTTATGGGGCCTGGGTGGCCGAGCGGTCTAGGTAATCGTTCAAAATTACCTGCACAGATCACTGCAACCTATCATCTATACGGCGTGAGTTCGAGCATGACTTTTGTTTAACTCGCATTCCACGTGATAAGGTTTGTCAGTTACCAGTCCAAGGTCGGTGGTTCTCTGCGGGTAATCCGGCTTCCTCAACCAGCAAATCTGACCGTCGCGATATGATTGAAATATTGTGGAAGGTGGCGTAAAACACCATTCAAACAAAGAAACAATTGCTTTTATTTCGTAATATATTATAATAAATATAATAAAAATATTTGACAAATTTAAAAATTCGTCGTGCAGAATTAATATTTGAAAATTGGAAATAACGTGCTTTTCGAGGTATTTACCCTTTTGATATCTAAAATATATACTTATACATTACTGTTATTTTAAGTTCACTTGAATATTTACGGGGTTAAATATTGAAACTGTTTTGGTTGGCACCAGTTCCTTTGTCATAGTCAGGGAGATTTAGACGGGACCTCGTTGTTGACGGTCACCAAATTTGATTGTTCCGATACATTTTATTTCTCTGTTAATTTGTGACAACGACATCTTGACTGACTACAGTATGATCACTTCTTTGATTAATTTATTAATATTTGTAACAAATAACAGTTATGTTGAAAATCTGATATTTTTCAGCCGAATCCACCCAAGTCGTACGTCCTTACCATCATGATGAGTGGAAACTGTAGCTAGACCGAAATGATATCACACAATTGTTATTTAAATACCACTATGATTACGTTTACAAAATCAGGTGCATTACTTTACGAATATTATTCAAGTACATATCTATAAGATCTTTATACTCATAGTCAATACAAAATATCATTGGTACAAGAAATCACAAAGTACTTGTGAATATATATTTTAATACTCCGAAACAAGACAAAACATTTAAACTATGTTTTCGTGTTGTGTTATATAAATTCAAAGAGTCCGATATTATAATGTGTTTGGTTTACAGGACTCCATGTATTTGTATGATTTGAGAATAATTGATGCATTGATTCCACGTTAGTCTATTGAATTTCAATCCACGGGTGGTAAAATATATATAATTTGTTATCTTTGTCATATGATTACTCATTTAACATGTATGAAGACAGTTAACAAATCGTCTAAATGACGTATTTTTAAAAGTATATCAATAAATCTGGACTTAAGTCGGTCTTTATTCATTATTTATTGGACGATTACCCACACATGACAACACTTTATAACACTAATTGTGAAGCAGTTATTGTATGACAGGTTGATTTGTAATCACCTAATATGTTTAACTCTATGGTTTCAGTTAAATGTTTACAAAACTAATTACCCTGAAAACTGCAAATTATATGCATATTACTACATCCACTATTATACAGAAAAAGTTGAACAAAACATAAAGTGTCCATTGTCAGCCTATTGTACTTGTAGTAATAAACACCTTACAGTGATTTTTTCATCTGTCAACATGGTTATGTTCAATTTATCATGAGATCTTGTGATTTATGAATTCATTATTGCTATTCAATGTTTGTAGTTTTCCATTGTCTAATAGAAATCCAGAACTCTATAAGCTTTGAGTTAACCAGCTCGATCTACCACAATATTTTGACAGGACGTACAAGGGATTCTATTATATGTACTGATAATGCAAACATGGAATAAAGATTGAGAAGAATATGATATCATATGCAAATAAATACATCATTTAAAAAAACCTTCACGTTTTCCTGAAATCCTGTATGGTACCATGATTTTACGAAAGTAGTTTATTATACATAACAAGATTTACCCTCTTTTTGAAGCGTTATACTTCTATTGTCAAATTTTCCAATATTTAATTTAGGAAATTTTTTTTTTCAAAATAAAAACATTTCAGCTGTAGTTTTTCCTTTTGTAGATTGTACCTGTTACCAAAATCAGTGACACAAAACACTGCATTTCAATAGATTTATGCAAGTAGCTACTATTCTTGGGCACTCTATGTTTCACTACTACTACAAGCAATAAATTCATTATGGGGTAACATAACCACAAACGTTGTCTTTAGACGTGCAGCAAACAGTCCACTACAAAATAACTTTGAATACAAAAACATCCTTTTAGCAAGCTAGCGGCGTATCTTCTACAAGCTTGATTTCTATTAGAAGAATCCTTGATTTTGTTAAGGACATTCAATTATTTTTTGAAAATACAGACTAAAAATATTCAGTGAAAACAAATTCAAATAAACCTTTCCATGTTAGTTTCAAGGGTTTCACAGTATCATCACAATAGTATGGAAAGGGTGCTATCAAATGTTTAACTTACCTCATTTAACTCAAGCACTGAAACATATTTAAGTTGTGCAGCATGATGAAAGTCGTCTTCGTTTCTAAGGAAAGAACAAGTTCTATAACGTCAATATCACGTGATATACCAATTTAGTAAAGTTGCATAAGTTACATATTTGGGAGTAATTTAAATGTGATTTAAAATTGATAACGTTAAGGCGTAACTTAAAACTGTTTTAAATTGATAAAGTTGACAAAGCAAGCATATATAGATCGTCAAATTCTTGTGGACTTTTATTTCTAATTTTATATTATACTAAATTTTTCAGATATCTTTCGAAATCCTAGCTGTCACCGCTTACTAGGATTCACACTTGTCACATATTTTAGCTTTTCGGCATGTTTTTGCCAAAGCCAACACCTTTTATTCTCTCATGATATTGTTTTATAAAAAAACAAAACTTCTGTCGCAGACGATGAGTTTCTTTCGCTCAACCATGGCATAGCAGTTCCGTATGATGATGAGAAATACAAACCTTCCGACTGTTCCTGGTCGTCGTCCCCTTTCAACTACAGTCTTGCTCGGCACATAATTTCCGCTGATCTCATTTGTTACAAATACCGAATGCCAAATCCAATGCATTGGAAAATAACTTTAAGCTGTCGAGGACGCAGCGGAGGACCATGCTAGAGAATGGGCGAACCGAGGAAAAGAGCTTGACACCTTCTCTGAATAGGTTAAGACTGTCAGATCATTTATTCAAATTCGGATAAAAAGTTACAAGGGTTGATGAACACTTAAGCTCTCTGAGTTTCAAGGACCCCGCTGTAAAGGGAGACTTGTCTGCAATTCATGAAAAATGTGTTGTTGTTCCAGTCGATATAGTCTCAAACAACATTGTATTTGCTTGTAAAAACACTACCCTGATTGCTTGATAAAAATGCTTGGCATCAAAGAATCATCTGGTAACCCAACATATACACCTACTACATTTTCTAAAAAAGAGATCCTCGTTAACAACTGGTCGGTTCTGCCTTCGTTAAGTATGTTATAAAGCATACACAACAACCGGTGTTTATCAAAATTGGATATAAAAACATCAAAAGTTCTGCATCAATACCCCATTCCCATCCTTTAAAATTTTTTACAAGTATTTAAACGTTTGAATTTTCCACCCTTTATACCACGATTCCCGTTCACTGCATTTCACTCGCATCGCACATGATAAAGGTGTCAGTTACATACCCAAGGTCGGTTGTTCTCTTCTGGCTTTCCGGCTGACTTAACTTCACGATATGACTGAAATATTGTTGAAAGTGGCATTAAACCCCCAAAAAAACAAAACTCCTATGAAAAATGTCATACAAATGAAAGACAAACTTTAAACACAAATAAATAACCAGCCACACGTGTAAAGCCAAACATCTACCAGAGGTTTAAAACGCTCCGCGACACTCTAGCCCATTGATTAGAGGCCACGTCAAGACATTGTCCGTTGACAGAGTAGTGTACGGGTCAGTAAACAACAAAAATGAGTATAATACATCAACACATTACTTACAAAACGAATAACCAAATTAATCGCATCAATCAACATAGAAATTATTATCTGTCAAAATGACAATTAGTCAAAAATAAAACTCTAAGTTTTTTCAGAAACATTTGGATATTTTTCTGAAAAACTTAAAAGCGTATGACTACCGTATGCAAAAGAAATAACGAAAGAAATAAAAACTTCAATTTTGCTTCTATTCAGATATTTCACAGAAAAACGCAAGACTGCCCATTGGTTTGGTATTATTGTACTGTAAAGTATTTTGACAGAAATAAAATTATTTGTGTTTGTTTTTTGTGAACATTATATATATATATAAATTTATTGCTTTAGTTACGTAATAATACTGTTTACGAGTTTGACGCATGAGATTGGGATCGTTGACTAGGTACGTGACTTTTAAAGGAAAACTGGATATTCCAGTAAAATATTTTTTCTTAAAGCAATAAGTCATCGTAAAACATGTCAATAACGAAATCGCCCAATGATGGTATTTACGCTTCATAATACCTCTTTGTACCAGACAGATTACTATATTGACCAACAGAAAATGATTGATTGATTGATTGGTGTTTTACGCCACGTCGGCAGTATTTCAGTCATATCGTGGCGAGAACATGCATAACATTTACTAAAATGAAATCAAAATAATATATACAGTACTAAAATGGTCAATTTGGTTTATTTACAAATAAAAAATAGTCTCTTAAAAGTTACGATTAAACTATAAAACATCAATATCACAGACAGAGCAAACAAAATATTTGTTCAAATAAAGTATCACAGATGGAATAAAAATATACAAATTCAATCAGTTTACAAAACAATTGTTTAATAGAGCACACTAAAGAAACAAATAAAAAGCAAACAAATAAGTGTTGGCCTATATTCGTGAATATAGACCAACATCTTTTAAATATGCTAAAAGTTTGTCGCCAGCAACATTTGTAAATAAATCTTTAATGTCAGTGACTGTGTAAAACCGACGGATAATGTCGGATTTATCTATACAGTCAACTAAAAGGTGTTTGATAAAATGTCGGCATTGGCATGGGATACACTCAGGAGGCGGCTCACCATAAAAAATATACGAGTGAGTCGTCCTGGTGTGGCCAATGCGACATCCAGTTAAAACAACTTGATCTCTTCGGGATCCATCTACATCTAATATACGCTTTAAACAAATATTCAAAAGTCAAAATTAGCTCCGTTTATAGCGCTTTTGTAACCAGGGAGCTAGTTACACTAAACGACTGATGATGCAACGTCTTGTTGCTGAGGCTACCGGAAGCTGGACGATAAGCCAGTGACTCTTGACTAGTACACTGCCTGACAAACTAACAATCTGGATGTTCTGATGGCAGAACTAAATACCACGACGGACAGCGTTTTACAATTTAATAACAGGCAACATGGAATACACTTACAAAGAGTGGTTGTGTCAGTACAGAATTTTGCCTCACTGAATATCTATAATCTTGACCTTACCTTTATTTAGAACATAGTTAAGTGCTCTTGACCAATGAAACAGTAGGTTTTGTCTCTCTTATCTATGAAGAACTATGTTCTTAGTAAGGTATTATCCTATTGTTTAACTGCGTATGTAATAAATGCCTGGTGTCTTTTTAACACCTCAGTTAATTCTAGTTCATGCTCCTGTAATAAAGTTCAATTAATGGTTGATAACGTGATTATTATGAATGAAATAGATTTAAAATATTTACATCACTTTGTAACTAAAATTACAAACCGATACGTAAAATTTATTTTGTTATACAAGGTATTTTATTTTCACAATTCCCAGTGGTCGATCCTATTCTTCAATAGAATCTTTTGTTGAAGTAAAACTTACTCCGAATAAAATACTCTTCTCAGGTAAATATTTCACCTTTGGAAGGTAATAATTCTGCTTTTAGACTAAATGTCGCTATAATGAGTGCGTCCCTGCAACTGAAACGGGGCCATCAAAGGAAAATTAATAAACGTCAATTTATGTTTATGTAGTCACTAGATGAAAATGGAAACATTTTAATATTAAACTTAAAGTACCGATAAAGCCGTAGCGGGACCAAAGAAAAAAATGCATTTGCAGTTTTATATTTCACAAATG
>JAULBM010332264.1:0-12975 GCA_032357055.1 Geukensia granosissima
TGATAATTGTTGAACTTGTTCTCGTCCTGAATATGCATGAAATATTTGCCACTGGACGTTAAGCAACCAACAACCAAACACTTCTCGCCAATTTATCTTTTATATGTATATAGCGATTTCGTACAGAGTCCTCAACAGAAAAGGGAAGGAAGTAATATAGATCTTTTGGCTTCATTATCCGTTTTACAGATGATGAAATTTCTTCAAATGTAATGACTTTGTCCATTGCATCTATCATATTGACTGAAATCAAGGAAACTTCAGCCAGAGAAAGGTTTGCCTCAGCTTTACTTACATCGATAAATTGAACGATCGATGTAAGTGAGTAGCCCCCAAGAGCGGCCGGGATATAGAAATAGGGCGTTTGGATTCTCCGCCTGCAGGTAGGACCCCTGCTAAAGGGGGATCCGTTGGTTGGGCGTGTATAAATACTCAACCATCCCAAGAGTAGCCGCGGTTAAGAAATAGGTTGCTTGGTGTCTCTGTCAGGAAGTAGAAACCCTCTTAAAGGGGCGGTCGTTGGTCAGTTTTCAAGGACCCTGCTGTCTTGAGGGACTTGACGGCCATCCATGAATAATTTGTTGTTCCAGCCGAAAAAGCATAAGATAACATTGTATTTGTTTGTAGAAAACGCTGCCTTGATTGCTTGATCAAATAGCTTGGCATGAACGACACATCTGGTAACCCGAAATATCATCTACTACACTTTCGATTAACCACAGGTCGGTTATGTCTTCGTTTGGTGTTGACACCAAAGAAGACAAGTCCGGATCTTGCTTCTTTATTCTGGATACTAAAGCTGCACAAGTGTCCATAAAAAGAAAGATACATGTATATAGCCTGTTCATCAAGATGACCCCCAAGCCTCTCTCCTAAATACTAACAGCCTTCAAAAGTACTGTGATGAGGCGTACTCCACAGGCGGTGTTAATCAGATTTGTATATTAAAAAATCGAAAGATCTGCTTCAATATTTCATATCCGATTCTTTAAATGTTGTACAAGTATTCAACCGTTTGACTTCCAACCCTTTAAAACACGATTCCACATTCCCAATTGCAACTTGAAGACCTCCTTAGGAAATTGATACATCAGTATTTTGTTAACAAAATGGCTTTCCAAGATATAAATATTTGGTTTTAGGTAAAAAATGTCTTACTTTGAAAAAGAACACACAACTTGCTTAATTGAAAACAGTGAAGGTGATAATCTCAAAATGACTTTCTGATTGAAATTTAATTAAAAAAAATGGTCATATCGCCTAATTTCACTTTTTGCTATATCGTTGATTTTTTGTCATTTTATAATCTTCGGTTAGGTGAAATTCTCGACCAAATATATTCCAGCGAACTAGAAATTAAGCAAAGAATCAATAAAATCTGTTTCCTACATAGATTAATTCCTCGAAATTAACTGAAAGAAAAAACATGTTTCTAAGATTTACGACAAACGGGATGACTTCAACTTTCCTATTGTATAAACATCCCATATGTGTGAGATCAAAAGAGACAAGACATATTAGAACAAACCAAGAAATAAAACGGAAACAAAAGGAACAAAGGCTTGGAATCCATGAACTCCCTTACAAATCAGGAGTGGGATCAGGGGTTCATGAAGGGTAAGCATCCCCTGTCTTAAGCGCAACACCCGTCGTGAAATCATTAAACTCTAATCCGGGTTAACGTCAATCCGAGAATAGGTCAACTTATTGTTGTATTACCTGTAACAGGTCCATAATTAGTTGAGATACACTGACACCATTAGGATCAACCAATTCATGATGGCGACTTTAGAATTTAAGGAGGAACTGTTTTAACCTTGATTGGATGTATCCTTTTTGGAGTAATTAATGCGACAACAGCAATGCTCGTTTCAGAAAATCCTGATATACTTGGAACAAGCACGATAGTTTCGAATCAACTGCCAAAGATAAGTCCCGTAGGCAGAGGAAGCAGGAATATATTGCGACATAAATATGGGAAGTTTACAAAAAGAAAATTAAAGTGATCTCGTTAGTCGTAAATCTTAGAAACAAGTCTTCCCACTTTTTTTAAATTTTAAGAATAAATCTAGGTATGCAGCAGATTTTGAGTCTGTGGTCTAATTTCTAGTTCGTTGGGTTATATTTGTTCGAGATGTTCACTGAACGAAGGATTAGGAACCTTCCCCGGTCTGACACCCGTACCGCCTCTCCTTTCTATGTATTATTTATTGTTTTGTATCCTTTCCTTGTCCTAATTATAGCTAAAATGTTGCCAATAGTGCGTTCAGCAAAAGCTAACAAACAAATCAATCGTAAATTTTGGGTCAATCTGTATACTTTAACGTATTGAAAATTGTGGAGTTATCGATACATTTTAAATTTGACACTTACACAATACATTGTTTTCTTTTGCTATTTATTATATTTTTACACTTAATTGAACTGGAGGTGTTTTGAACGATGTATTAAATTACGAAAACCAGGGTTTTTGTTTACTGTGTTTGGATTTTGAACTAGCTGTCAGAAACAGCGAGTACTTCTCTATAAGTCAGTACATCTTGTTATTTGTTATTGATTGCGTACTATGTTTCAGCTACAGAAGATAATTTTGCGATTGGTTTTTATAGTTTGGTTTTTACGTCGTTTTGTTGTTCATATGATGTTTGTTCTCGCCTTGATATGGATGAAATACTGCCGACATGTCGTTAAACAATAATCAATCATTCAATCAATACGTCTTTTTGTCACAGCACTGTTCCTAGGGAGGGTTAAATACTCAAAAGCATGTTTAACCCAGCCACACACTATATGTGACTTTCCCAAGCCAGGTTCCTGAAATCCAGTGGATGTCGTTATTTTTATGTTTAAAAGTTACTTGTTTTACATTGTATACTTATCTGGCTGTTAATTGTTTCATTTGAATATCATCCCTTTTTATTATTGGGGCCTTTACAGATTGAAGTCCATAGGTCAATCTGTAGATTTTTGTGTGTAATTTACACATTTTGAATGGCTGAATAATAGGTCGTCACACCACAACTTTTTTTCTATATTGGTAATGGTCGAACTACGGAAATCGACGAAAATAAAGTACGTTCCAAAAAACAAATATATATTTATATTACAGACAGTGTTGATGAGACGACTATCAAAATCAATAATACGGGTAAGTGTTCTTCTTATTGTAGGTAAGGTGTGTAGTTTTACCTCATTTTTAGCTAATCACTTACTTGAATTACCGTCGTTTAAAACACATGTACTCAACTGATGGAATTATGTGAAAATTTTACTAATAACAGTTATTATCTGGACTTCCAGTATTTTGGCCCATAGCTTACCTGGTGAAGATGGATCCAGAAAAGAGCTTAATAATTTGTCGTTAAAAGTTCAACAAAATAAAAAATTCCATAATAAGCTGAAATATTTATTAAAATATTTGAACATATACATGTATACAACTGATAACTCACAGACACACTTTTACAATGGCATCACTAATTTCGTCCTTAAGGGTTCAAAATTTAGGCACAGGATAATGTAGTCGGACGCATTTTTGGCAAAATGTTGGTCGTTTTTGCCGGATAAAACTTGGTCCGCATGCTCCGACAAAACATTTTTTTGAAGTGTTGTGAATTATTTGTAAATAAATTGCGTTTTTTCAATAATGGAGCCCATGTTTTCTGAATCCAAATATTAGCTAAACACATAAATAAGACGTTTTTCAAGAAAATATTTTTTTTTATTTTAGCATAAAATTTGTTATTAGATCTTTTATATTGAAGGAAATAGACTTAACTATTCCAACAAAAATATTTTTAAAAATAAAAAAGAAGCATTTTGAAATTATTGGACATACTTGTTACATAGGACCTATTTATATCCTTTATGTCCGTACTACCCCGTTGTAAAAAATCAAAATGAGAAAATGATTGCTATTTTTCCAGTATATATTCCATATCTTTTCATAGTTGTGGTATTTTGAGATCTATCAATGGAACCACGGTTTGGTCGAGCCCGAACCCCCAACATTCAAGATGAAATATACATGTATTTCAAAGAATTTTCAACAATTTTTGTTTGGGACCCGCTTTTTGACAGAATAGTGTATTCAGCCCACAATGCCACCTCCTTTCGGAAAATCTGGATCCGCTGCATTTTACGTGAACTGGGGTATAACGCCGCTTTCAACAATATTTCAGTTATATCGCGGCAGTCAGTTTTACTGGTGGAGGCAGCCAGTGTACCTCAAGAGAACCATTTCAAAAATGAATATCTAGACACTCCATATATTATTAATCAGTTTTAGACTTGCACTGCATGTGATTAATATTATACGATCGATCGATAAACTTCACGCATACAGCATCTTTATATTGTCCATACCCGTAGACAGAAAATTTAAAAAAAAAGGTGTGGTCGACACCACGCGAAGCCGGAGATATGAGGTATTTGGTGCAAAATCCTTCATGAAGCCTTTTCCTGGCACTGTTTTTGCACATCTGAGAGTCCTGTATTTCAGACTTTAATAGTCATACTTCAATCTGAATTGCAATTTAATAGTGCTTATTGGTTTTCAAGGGGGTTTCGGACGAAAACTCCGCACCCTGGCTACGGGTATGTTGTCTAAAATATGATTATGTTATCTTTAGATTTTTTACTTTAATAACATTTATTGAAATATGATCTTGAGTGCAACGTGTCAACTCCCGCCATCTTGAATCCAACAAGAATTCTGCTTCAAATTTGGATTCGTGGTTATTCGAAACCGGAAATGGATCCAAATAAAATAAAATCTTGTTTCGGTAACACGATCTTAATAAAGTTAATTAGCTGTCGGATATTATGAGACATTGGCTTTTGTTTTGAGAATACATTTTTGCATGTTTGTTTTAAAATTGTTGCCTATTCGTCTTGTTATTTTACTAAAATGGTCTAAAATTCAATATCAATTTTATCCTTCAAGCAAATATGTATATTTACTGTCACAGATGAGTATTATAGAAGGTTGTTATAAATTTGTCAAGTCTAGTACATTTACATTTAACAGGAAATATTTTTGTTTCTTTAAACAAAGTACCATTTACTAGAAATTAAACGAGAAGCAAAACTTGTTATTTGACCATTTTGAATGTCTTCAAATGTTATTTTTATAGATAGTGTTGGTGTATTATGCTGTGTTCACATTGGAATAATTATATGCAGTGCAGTCCTGTGCTTCTCTGCTTTAACAGTAACAACAACTTCAATTTTATGGAAAAGGTAAGTGTATTAATAAAGATCATTTGTAATTTTGTTCATTTGGTTCAGCTGAGCAAAAATCAGAATAATACTTTTTGGAAACCTCTGTGCGCCAAAGCCTAACTTGGTCACCTGATACAAGATACTTTGTCATCATGTGCATAACATTTTATGGTCTGTCTAGACTGCATGACATACCGATAACCTTACAATAGAGTGTGTAAAAATGATAAGATGCAGAGGAAAATACAATTTAATTAAATTTGAATATTTTGGCCGTGTTCATCATTTTTCTTATCAGCAGTTTATCATAATTACAAAACCTCACCGACTTGCTGCCAGTTTGTAATAGTTCATTATGCAGTGGCAAACGGAATAAAAATACTTATCTTAAAGTGTACATTAATATAACGTTTTGACTGTTCGCCTCAATATTATGAAACAAAATTAAGGGCGGCAATATCATTTTGTGGATTTCTCAGTTTTTCCCTGCCAATGCCGGGACCAAAAAACAAGGTAGTTTCTTTCACACTTATAATGCCATGAAGGAATATTGAAAAAAAGTGCCCCATTACCCTAAATATTTTCAGAAAATTGTTTTTAAATAAAATCGACCATTTTAACTGGTTCTATGAGCAAATGAACTCAATATCTGGGCGGAAGTAAGCAGCTGGCAAGGTTATCATATATCATATATTATAGTTTTTACACAACCCAAAACTACAAAGGTTTATTGTTGAACAGAATATGAAAGTTCGTTTATTATCATAGATCACCTGATTTAACAAACACTTATTGCTACACTACTTTAAATTAGGGAAAGGGAGCAAATAGAGATTATGATTATGGTGAAAATGTTTTGTACAATTCGTATTTACAAAATTCATTTCACACTTCCCTTATCTGGTTTTCTTTCTAAATCAAAATAGAGTATTTACGCCAGTAAATTAAACATATGTCCTCAACTTAAACACATGAATTTACAAATCGCACAAGTTACATACCTTAAATTAATCTATATTGTTTATACCGGTTCAGTGCAGTAGAGTAGATCTGAGATGAGTATTTCGATATATGGTAAATGTATTCAGATACCGAATACATCGGTTTTTTGAATGAAATTCGGTTTGGTTATTGCTTGAGCGTTTATTCCCAAAACTATTTATTAAGCATGATAAACAACCCACAATCTAAACAACTGACATTGTTCTGTTAATACATAAAAAAACACAACTTTTTCAATAAAACTGTACAGTTGTGTTGAAAAGAAAGAAAAGGGACCAAAGAAAAACGAAACTGAAGAAAAAACCTAAGGTCATACAAGAGGGGTGAGACAAAAGAAACTGACATATATACATTTCAGTGTAGGATAAAAGTAATTTTAACAAGTAATTAACATATATTTTATTTTTTTCTTTCAGATACTATCAGTGATTACTTACAGAACTTGAATGATATTTACGACCAACCCTTTCGACAGGTTTCATCTAACAATCGTGGTAGAATTTAAGCGATTTAACGAATACTAATCCGGAACATAACTATAAACTGGGATCAAAAGACTTTGTTCCCAGCTATACACGAGTTTTTTTAATTTCTCAAAGTATGAGTATGAGATGAAATAGTTAACTTATCAATACCAAAGATATAAAAAATATCTTAATAACTTTTGACAAGTAAAGGAGGCTACCTTTCAGTATGTTTCAAGTAAAATATGTAGTAAATTAACAGTATTGGATTTCTGTTTAAACAAGGAATCTGTAAGGTTTTGGTCTCAAAGTATACTTTCATTTTTCTGCAGAATTTGTCACAAAAATATTTATTTCGCATAAAGATACTTACAAAAATACTGACTTAATCTGTAAACAGGAAGTAAGACTTGCGGAAGGCTTGAATTTAGTAGCAGATCAATAAAGTTCTCGCCAATTTATTTCCACGGGATACAACACGATTGTACGTTTCCCCGAGAAACAACAAATTAAAAATAGTTCCTGATATTCGTCCGCCTTACTCTCTAAGTTTCCGAAGGAAACACAAAAAATGTGTCCAGTCCCCCCTGGAAACAAACAAAAAGTTCCTCCTGGAAACACCAGCAAAAAATTTTCCCCTGGAAATACCAACAAAATTTTCCTTATGGAAACACAAAAAAATAAAATTAAATGTGTCCCCTGGAAACATGAAAATGAATTCTTTCCGAAGTAGTTAAAAAAATTCATACAAGACAAACATGGAATATTAGGGGAAACCAAAATGTTTCCCCTGGAACCACACAAAAAATGTTTCCTTGGAAACATGCACAAAAAATGGAATTAAATGTGTCCCCTGGAGAAATGAATTCTTTCTTAGGCAGTTTACAATATTAGGAGAGAACACAGACAAAAAATGTTTCCCCAGGAGACACCAAAATATATTGTTTCCCTTTGAAACACAACAAACAGGTGTTTCTCCTGGAAACACGAAAAATAATTAGAATTGAATGTATCCCTTATAAATATGAAATGAAATATTCCTAAGTAGTTAAAAAACAATTACTAGACAATTATGGAAACATTAGGGAAACATATTAAAAAACTTGATGTATTCTTGTCATTATTTGCACTTAAGATAAACCCATACTAGACGAAAAAATTAAACAATTAGTTAAAAAATAATTACCAGGCAATCATGGAAACACACCACAAAATGTTTCTCCTAGAATCATTAACAAAATGTAACAAAATGAAACACAAAAATTGCCCCCCTTCTACAGTGTCTGCTAAAACGGAAGTATAGTGCACTATTTTGTGCGTACGCTTTTCCAGGGGAAATAAATTGACGAGAACTTAAGTCACCTGCAATTTAGTAAGCTTTGTATGGTGCCCATAGATGAAATAAGTTTCCAAATAAAAAGTGGCTGTGAAAAGTAGTTGCTGAGCAAACTGCGAAAATACTTGTTATTGATGGACGGATGGTCTAACAGACAGAGATAAAACAATATACCCCTTCAAGTCTGTAAATGCGAACAGAAGCATTTTAAAAAAATTTCCTGCAAAGATAATATTTAAGATGCAATACTTCTTCTTGTGATAAAGATACTGTAAAAGTTTGGTTAATTTGTTAAATCGTAAAGAAGGAGTTGAGGATTACAATGTGTTTCCTGAATTTTACCTTTCAAAATTGCAGCCAAATTCAATAAAAAAGATCATCTCGAAAACTAAAATAAAATAGCAACACTACAAGTCATAATAAATAATTTGTAAAGGGTTGGCAAAATGTGCTCAGTAGTGATTTATAAAGTTTGACGCCGACGCGAAAACATGAAGAGAGAATGGTCCCTATATGTCACACTGTTAAAAGAAGGCGAAAAAAATAACTATGGTTTTAAAATAATGGTATGATGTTTACAGAACAGACTGTTTTGCTGAATATATGGGAATCAATGAAAATAGATATCAACTTTGTTCTACATATAAGCAATATAGCTTTACTATCCTTTGCGTACATTATTTAGCTTTTGTCAAGAACATTCCTACGTCAAGCAACATTCAATCCATTAATCAATCTTAAAACTTCTGTTGTAAGACCAATATATGTCTTAAAATAAACGGTTTTTTTGCGTAGTTTGATTTAACATCGGTATATAAATAAATGTATATATGTATTTCAAACACATTCAGGTGTCAATTCTTTTGTTTTCGATAGCAATGCTTCTTTGTGCAAGTTTACTGACTGTTTTTTTCACCTTCGTCTATTCACAAAGTAAGTGATTTGTTGATAAGGCGACTATTTTGTTCATACGTAATATGCCGTCAAGGCCTAGATGAATGATTGACACTGTATACGTTCTTGCTATTTTGGATTTTTAGTCTTATTATTTGGTTTTTTTAAAATTGAATTTGTGATTTTCTGTGATAATTAATCTTCTGTGTGTCTACTGTTATACACAAAACTTGTATTTTGGTAGGAAAAATGAAGTTTTTATTTTTAAAATTGCTGCATTTCAGAATATTATGGAAACTGAAAATATGGCGTAAATGTCAAGGAAACCGCGCCACATTTTTCCCAGACAGATATTAAAAATTTGAATCTAGAGGTCTTAACAAGACGTGCAACAAGAGTGGAATCCAACTGCTTGCGAAGAGCTCTAAATCGCCTGGAATAAAACACCAAGAGTGTAAAAGTACATGAAAATACCCCAAAGGTTATTAATATTAAAGATATAACCAAGAGTGCAGAAGTACATGAAAATACCCAAAAAGGTTATTAATATTAATAATTAAAGTAAATGAATAAAAACTCGAAAACAATCCATTAGCCACGAATCCTGATTTGGGATATGCACATGCAACATGTGGAATTATACTAGTATTGTTGGATAAAAAGCCCTCCCCCTTTCCACGATGCACAAGACGAAAAACCCACATACTGTCAAAATCATATTTGAACTGCTCTCAGTTTACTATAAGCGAGCACTATAGGCTTTACTTGATCACGTCTATCATCACGAAACGTGATTAAATCAAATATAAAGTCTATAAAGAGTTAGTCCTAAATAGTAAAAAATCGTGACGACTAAACAAGATGGTATGGAATGCCAAATTTAAAATAATTAGAGTAGCAATGAGTTTGTCAACATTAGTGTCATTGAAAGCAAGTTGGAAAATTCCGACAAGATTCTCGTATTTATATTCCTTATGAATCGTATTGCACGTAGGAGTTGTGTCCTACTGCTGAATTCAGGATCACCTGAACTCACCCCAGGATTTATTTTATTGGGGTTCGTTTTTCTCTTGCCTCAGATCTCCATTTTGTCTTTGTAATATTTTAGTTAAGTATTGCATTGTATAGTGAAAGTCATTGTATTGTTTTATCATCTGATGAAAAAGGTAGTTAGTCTATCATTCATGTGTACTTTTAAATTTCACATTCGGTTATGTATTAGGGTTAGAGAATTTAAATATACCGATTGATAATAAAATTGTTAGTTTTTAAGGGTTAGACAAGAAACATAAACCAATCAGCTAATAATTGAACTTCTAAAAAGAAATGAAATATCACCGGGTTTTTACTATAACGAGTAACACGACGGGTGTCACTAGTGGAGCAGGAGTTGCCTACCCTTCCGGAGCACCTGAACTCACCCTGGTTTTTATAGGGTTCGTGTTACTCCAGCTTTTTTCAGTGTAGTGTTGTGTGTTCTATGTTTATCTTTCGTTTCATTTTGTTGGCCATGGTCTTGTCTGTCTTCCGACTTACGATTTCTGTCTCCCCATTTGGTATCTTCAAATTCCTTTCGCAAAATTATTTATTCTGACTTTTTCATTAAAATCATTTTTTCAATTAAGTTCTTCAAAAATTAAACACTAAAACATTCTTTTGAAATATTTAAATGATGTATTACTTTCAGTTTTTAATTGCAAAAAGAATCCCTGGACGAAATCAACCTCTTTTCCCAAAAACGACATACAATTTTCTACTGTAAGAAATAACAAGAATATTTGATTTTCGAGTTTCTTTGATCGCTAATGTTTTGCTTTTTGAGATATTTGTAATAATACTGAATATTTGATACATTTGATTTTCTTAAAGATGGCATATTCTACTTTGTAGCAAAAGATACTAATGACAAGCAAGAGAAATTAACATAAAAATACAAATCACTTGCAAAAAATCTAAACATCAATTGATATGTGCATTGTTACAATTCCTCGAAAAATATTTTCTGGATGGAAATTGCTTCTGGACGAAAACTGCCTTCATGCTTCGCATAAATGCACACCACAATGAATATCATCCAGCAGACGGAACATTTTCGGCCTTTTTAACGTAAAATGGAAATGGTCTACAGTGTACCGACTATTCATGCTTCATAAAGGTATAAATGGCTACGCAAATCGAACACACGTAAAACATTCTTGAAAATGTGAAGAAATTTTGGTGGAAATACTGCATTTTAAGGCACAATTCTTTTTCGTATGGAGCTTAGCATCCGATAATTGTAGATTCGTTTGCATTTATTTTACGACAAAAGTCTCTAACTACATTGAACTAAACATAAATTGTTACAACTGACGGTACTCACAGTTTGATTACAGTGGCATATGATAAGACTTTGAATTCATGTGCAATAGGAGAGTGTTGTTAAACCAAATATTATACACATTTGCTAGATATCTTGACAAAGTCTCGTAATTTTTACCTAGCCGTCCCATGTGCGTCATGGACAGTCGATCCACTGATCAATATCCGTCTTCCGTTGAAAAGGCCAAAAGTGTTCAGACTGATGGATGATCTAAGTCATCCAAGAAATATAAAGTATTAACATGATTGTTTTCAGGGCTGTTCATTCATGTAAAGAATAAAATTTGTTATTTAACACATGGTTAAAGGCTTTCCTTCCTCTATAGGTCAAACCTACATCATAGTAATCTAATCATATGTAGTTAATCAACTAGGAGTTCCGTTATTTACAACAATTTGTTTTTGATAAGAGACTTCATGCATACAAAATATTCGAATTCATCGGAGACATCCTGACTTGCTTTGAATGATAAGTTGAACTTTTACCAGTCTCCGCAGTAAAGTCCCCTCCTTCTGATGTCGGTGGTATGACATAGCTTTACCCATCAACCACTGCATAGGAAATTACTTCCGTAATATTTTTTCATAAAGTCACGGTAAGCGTTAGGGCGTCATAATTGCATTTAATCAACAAATGTCGAATTTATCGTCACAATCTGTGCAAGCCAGTATGTGTTCCAAAGGTTAACACTCGTACGTATTAAAGATTGGAGAATCGTGAAAAATACGGATTCGTACCTTAAACGGAATAAATGCGTTAAAAGATCTGGTAATATCCACGCAACAGAACCCAGAAAAATATTTTACTTATTAGCGCGACTAAAAATCCGTAAACAAGTAAAACCACGTCAAACCATAGTAAAATATTTCTATTAAATTTGTGTGTGCAGAATTTTGTGTGTTTGTACGATGTGGGGTTAATTGTTGGTATAGCAACAAACATTTAAGGGAATTCTTTGCTTATGTTTTCAACATAGGAACAGATTATTCTTCAACTGAAAAATTTTTCTGAATTTCAAATATTATGATATACAACATCTTGATACTAACCTTAAATCCTGGATCAATGAGTTTGTCAACGACATAAAACGTCTCGTACTTAGAATGGTATAAAGGATATGATCCATCCTGCAAATCAAATAAAAAAATTATAACGCATATCCATTGTGCATTTAATTCATAGACATATGAAAATGAAACGATATGGAGAAGATGTCAGTTATGCATTCCAACCAAAGATAAAATGAAGTAATACACAAATATATATATAGTGGTCTTAACAAGGCCTTCAATAAGGGTGGGATAATACTTCGTGTGAAAAGCTGTAAATCGCCACAAATTAAAAAATTATGGTTTAATAAAAAATATAATAATAATTATTATGGTATGATAATTCTGCTTCTACCTGACTATTATCAAAAATGTAAATGTAACAAAACATATAACAGAAAGACAAAACTGAACTTATGACCAATGCTGATTAGTCTGCTTCCTGTAAGTTTCTTCTATAATAGTGATGAATGTGTTATAACGACATATACAAACAAAGAAATATATAGGGGCAGCAAACTATGCCTGAATAGTATACGCACTATGCCTAGTAGGCGGGGTTTAATATCTGTCAGTCAACGATAGTCACGTGCAGTGGGTGGAGCTATCTAATACTGTTATTCATAATCCCCTTAGCGCTTTAAA
>JAULBM010332275.1:0-12975 GCA_032357055.1 Geukensia granosissima
TCACAAGCTATCCATATACAAGATTTTATAATGATATCACAACTCCTTCTTGAAAAACTTCCTTAAACCTTTTGGGAGGGACGGACGGACGGACCCACAGACCGAAGAACTATATGCCCGGCCTGCCTTGCAGGCGGGGCATAAAAACTTTATTGGCTCCAATTTTGTTTTTCCCTTTTTGAAATTTTCTTTGTTATTCCTAAACATAAAATTAAACTTTACCCACTCACTCCAAATAAAAAAAAAATACCAAAAATAATGGAAATAACTTAATAGTGTTGTCTTTGCATCATTTTTTTTTTTTTGCGCTCCAATATTTTGCCATTGCAAGAAAAAAATTTCACTCCTTGTTTTTAGCACTGAAAATCCAAAAAACTAGAAATAAATTTGGTGTGGCCTTATTTACCTGTAAGGGAGTTCCCCTGGATTAGCACACGTTCCTGAAGCTACATAACAAGGTATCACGTAAGTTCTAAAACTGCTCTTGTACTGTCTTAATAAAGATCCCAAGGCAGCTGCATATGCTGGGGTGCTGAAATGTTGATAACAGATTTTTAAAAGGTGTACAGAAAATTACAAGGTTTTCAAATACTGGCAAAAATGTGGTGGATTCTTATTCCCAGACAACCATTATTATAGTCGGGTCTGATGGTACAGTGCGGCCTGTGATACTGCACATCACATCGTTTCTACGTCTGCTATTTATGTTTTCAATTTTTACATGTTTTAACAGTATCGAGATGAAGAAAGCAGGAAATAAACAGGTATGTAACATGTCCATGTTCAAACATCAATCATGATAAATTTGGTAAGCAAATGCAGTGCACAAATAATTTAATGATGATAGGGATCACATGATTTGAACTTAAAGAAGTCTGAAAGACTTAGATACTTTTTTCGATGATATTTATGCTGTAAAAGCTGGATTCATAATTGATCAGTTATTTTATACTTACTCTTTTGTGATATTCTCTAATGTAGGAGGTGTGAAAGGTTTAGGTCCAGCAACTGTCAGTGTTGGAGCACCTGGTGATTGTCTGCCCTTGGGTTTGGAGGGAGATTTGGCATCTTTACCTTTAACTTTGTTTCCTGATTTCTGTTTAAAAATGAAAAATTATTCTTGTTTCTTATTAAGCATATACTAGTATCTGTTCTAATAATTTTCTATTATTGTCCAATTTTTTCAAGCTAACTGCTAATTCTGATAAATTTTATTGCATTATACCCTGATATTCAAAAAGACTAAAAAAAGGATCAGTAGGTGAAAAAGAGATAGCCACCTTTAAGGATGTTCACTACTCTGTTTGAAAATAAAAGGTTATCAAATAACTGGGATATCTTTTAAGAATAATAATGTTGCAACAAAATAAGCTGAAAAAAGTTGAGGGTCAGTGTACTTGTTTTTGAGATTTTGAGATTGGAAATTTGGCAGGAAATGGGGTTTCTCTAGATTTTCCATAGGTTTTGTCACAATAGATTCTGTCAATTAAAACCCAAGAAGAAATAGCAAGAATTTTCATAAAAACTTCTCACACGGCACTTTTAAGTGAGTTTAATGAAAATGTAAAAAGTGGGGGTCAGTGGGCAAAAAATATTAATGCTAAGAAATGGATAAAACCAGAGGAGTTCAAAAATCTGACCAAAATGGCTGAACTTGAGTAGTGAACATCTTTAAACAAACCAAATATATACAACAAAACAATGTAAAAATTCAGCTCAAATTTTCTAGTCTTCAAGAAAATTTCACAATCTTTAATACAGCAGTTTAATACATCCATGTAATGTGAAGTCACAGATATAACCAGGAGGAGGTAATTTTTTACCTCACCAGTACATGTGTAAATTTCTGATTAAATATATTAATTATTGTTCTAAAAACAAAAATTTAAACAATTAACAAACTCTACTTCTACGACACATCATGTGTAATTTTTTTATCCTAAAACATGAAAAGGAGTAACAATATCTATGTTCTTTCACTTTTTTGTATGAATCACTCATGTCAATGCGAAAGGTTTTCATGAAATTGGTGTGAGATGTGTGCATTTTTGCCAAATGATCCACGATTAGAAAGTCACACCTCCAACAAAAAGAGTCTTTAATCCAAGCGAAAATTACTTGTCATGGTTTTCATCCTTTAAAATAATTGTCACCCTACAGTAATTACACTATTTATTTTACAATCATTTTTAATAGCAGAAACAGTGGTGCCATTGATTTTGAGCCAAAAGTTCACTTAACTTTCCTTAAAGTTAAAGGCTTATTGTCACTCTGAGCCAATAAACATTTCAGAGATGGTAAAATTCTTGTATTTTTTTCTAAGAACTTGTATTATATGGTCAGATGAGTGTGTTAACACAGGATAAGAGATCATTGTTCTATTCAGAAACTATTTGACTTTTTGAAATTAATTAAGGAAATCACGATTTTGTATAGATTATTAATAATTAGAAAAAATTGGCCACCATTCTTATTAAGGTCTGAATACCTTAAATTCATAAAAATAAAGTAAACCATCATACCTCCTACGGCAGACTGTGATTGCTTTACAACTCAATTCATATGAAGAAAAAGGGTTTTAAAGTTCCAATGGATATAGTCCCTAAAAGGGTTTTCACAAAATAACAAAAACAAATTGTTACTCCTTTTATAAAAAAATCCACCAAGAAAGTTTTGCCATATCCCAAACAATCATGTGTTACATAAATCCTTTACCTGGTCATCCTCCTCAACCTAACAAAACAGAAAGTCTCTTCCATATTAAATATTGTCTTAGATATTATACTACACAGGCAGATAAGTTTAAAGTTAAATTAACATTTAGCTCATTTAACGTTATATTAACATTAAATTAATGTTATTTCAACGTTAATTTAATGTTAAATGAACTTAACATTGAACAATAAACTCACAATAAATTTTTAACGTTAATTTTACGTTAAAATATAAAGTTGTGATAAAAACAAAAAACATGAGCTCACAAAACTAAAGATAGACACCATATCAATCCCTTTCAACCTTATCCTAAAAAGAAAGTTTTTCAATTTGTATTTTTACAAAATGTAATTTAAAGTTAAATTAACATTAAAATCTGAACATAATCCAATGTTAATCCTAATGTTATTTGCTCGATAAGTTAACGTTAGCTTAACATTAGTTTCATTTTAATTTAAAGTTTACAAAATTTGTCTGTGTATACCAATGCTGAGTAAATATAATGAATTTTTCTAAAATTAGCTACAATCACATCGTAAAATTTGGACTAAAGTAAATAAACGGATAACTGTTACTAACATAATAATTGGTTAAAAATAAAAATGTTACAGGAAGACCTTAATAAGGAGTAAGTGATCCAAGGTTTAAGTTGACCAAAGAGGAGAAAAAATTGAAATCACTCAATAAGACATAAAAGTACATGTAAAACTTTTCTATCAATATTTTCTCTTAAGACTCATTTATACTTCAAAAGCAATCATCGCGCGACTGATGCAAACTTCACGCGATATTGTGTGAAGTTGCATGAAAATCCCTGGGTGTTTTTACTTGTCGTGGTTTGTTTATACTTTAAATGCCAGCCAAAATTGTGCGACGTCGAGCTGTAGTCATGCAATGTCGTGCAATAATCGCTGGGTGTTTATATTTGTTGGGGTTTGTTTATACTTTAAATGCCAGCCAAAATCGTTTGACATCATGGGGTAGTCGTGCAATGTATTTGCACAACAGTCGCGAGATGTCGTGCAAAGAAGTATACATGAGCCCTTATGATTCCACTATTTTATTTGTTTCTTGCATGAACTGATATTTGAAGTAAAAAACGAGACTTGTAAATTTATCACTAAGTGATAAAGCTGATACTCATATTTGATTGGCCTATCCTATGATTAGATAAATTTTTGGGACATTTCGACTGGCCAGTCTGGTAAATTCAACTCTATGAGATCCTTGTTTACTAATGGTGTACATACAAACAAAAAATAGGCCATACAAAATAAAATGAACCATAAGAGAAACAGGTTTCACAAATATTGCTTATCAACTCTCGTTATTTAATTTCTAAATAATAATAAACTCAACACGCTGGTTTATCATTTGTTTTGAAATACCATAACTTCAGTTGATAACCTACTATACACAGGTCATAATTGTTGTGAAACCTCTATTTATACTTACATTAATTTGAACAAAACATCTTAGTGTGCTATTGAACACTATTAGCTACACAGCCAAATGTACCATGCACGAATTTCATGCGTAAAATATTTTGCATCATTTTCACACAAATTACATAAGAATTTCATGTGAAAATTTTTTCATGTGATTTTAACATGAAAAATACACCCAAAATCCATGTAATATTTTTCGTGTCATGTTCACAGGTAAATATTTTCATGTGAATTTGATGCCAAAATTTTTTGCTTCAAATTCATGTTTTTAGAACGTGATATTTGTAAATGTAAAAAAATTCCACATCACATGCAAAAAAATATTTGCACAAATTTGACACGAAAATGACATGAATTTCATGTGAATTTTTCCCATGAATTACATGCAATGCTCAATTTGTAAATAAATCATGCGACAATTTTTGCATGAAATTTGTGTCAATTTCATGAGAATTTTATGCTTGGCACATTTGGCTGTGTACTTAACTTTTCATTTTATGGTATACAGTCATCAAAGCAGTTTACTGACCTTGACTTCTTGTCATTGACATTTTTACAGTAATTAAGATTGCTATATAATCAATGTGAAATTTCATTATTGGAAAGGGAGACAATTGTCATCTCTTTCCATAGTTCTGAGAATATGGTCTTATTCCAGGCTTACAGGTGAGCTGTACTTTCACTGCACTGCAATTTTAACTATAGCCCATAATCACCTGGCTCAAAGTTTCATACAGATAATAAGATAGAATGAGACCTAAGAAAATGACAAATTTTTAAAAGGAACTGTAAAAGCTCACATGACATGACATGTTTCTCATCTGATGAAATGCAATTTATAGTATGCCATGAATTTTTCTTCTCAACTGAAAATGTAAATCAAGGAACTTATATTATAAAATACATTAAATCAGACAAGACTAGTAATTGAGGGCAGACCCCCAAAAATACCTGTTAATCAGGTCAAAAACAGACATTTCCTTTAAAATCATTCTATTAGAATGAATACATGTCAAACTAGGCACACAAACATGAGATTAAGTCACTGCACTTGAAATCTAGAAAGTTGGCAGGTATGTATAGGTAAGTTAAGGTAGGTGTTCTTGTGAAAATGTGACGAAAACTATGGATCTCATAAATAAAGATATTATATTTAACATTCTTTTCTAAAATTAAGGGCTCATTTATTCTTCAAAGGGATTGTTGTATGACTGACAGGGGACAGTCACAAGACTAAGGCACGACATTCGTCAGAGGTTGGGCTATGTTGTAAGATGTCATGCCTGAATTGCTGGCCGTAGTTTGAGTGAAATTTTTGAAGAAAGGAAACAAAGTGGGTGATTGTCAAATCACCTATTCAGGAAGAATTAACGTTTACTTTGTATCTAATTACTTTTACATTTCATCTGCAAAATGGTTGGCAAAAATAACTTTTTTTCACAAACTGTCAAATTTTGTTCTTTTTACCAAATTCAAAGGCATGAGACTAAGAATGTATGTGCACATGCAAAATACAACTTTATATTTGGATAAAAATTGTGACTAGGTTGTATTGTAAAATTTTTGTTTCCTAAATATGGATGATGTTATTTGTTCCTAAATATAGCTGTAAAATATTTAAATTGTTTTTGCTTACAATGCCCAGAGTATGATTTCACAATTATTTTATGACTCAATTTGAGAATTAGTTTGATCAATAATATATCCCTCTCTCAATACAAGTATGTTCATGTTTTGGGCCAAAAAATGGACCTTAAAGTCCCTACTACCTTGGTTACTACTGGTAATATCATTTGTCAATAAAAGATATAATACTCTGGCAATTATAAGTGTTTTCATCTGAGAACATTTAAGTACTTTATAGCTGCTAAGAGATTTTGTACAACTTTCACCTGGATCTTTTCTTTCCATTTGTACCCCTAAATCCTTAAAAAATGTGACACAAACCTCTAAAGGTGGGTTTACACGATCAAACTTTTTCATCAAACTTTCTTCAAACATTTCCTGTGCACCTGTTTCCAACTCAAGTTTGATCGTGTAAACACCACATCAAACATGTTTGACAGCACTCCCAACTCTCAACCAATATTAGATGGAGTTGTCAAACATGTCAGATAGGGTGTTTACACTGTCAAACTGAAGTTGAAACCAGGTGCACAGCAAAAGTCTGGAGGTACATGAGCAAGTTTGATGAAAAGAGTTTAATCATGTAAACGCACCTTAAAAAACATGTGAAAACTCAAATAAATGTTATATGATAAACAATATAATAAACATAATGTGAAATTTTGCTGGCAGATCCAGAAATTGTCCAAAATTGTAGTGAAGCTATGCTAAAATGAGAATAGTAAATCCAGGTTTTCAGACTTTTTCTCAACAAAATAGAACTCAGTAGCAGGATAAATTATTGTACTATAACAAGAAGAAAATTGAGATGTGTTTGAAATCTACTCATGGGTTAAAAGGGTCAAAATGAGGTTTTTTCTTCCATTAAAAATGTAATTTTGATGGAATTTTTTTAATTTAAACAATCTGTCAAAATCTTTTTTATTTAAAACATCCTGAGTTAATTCCCTTCACAAAAAATGTTATTCAAATTCTGAATCTGTATTTCATTAAACAACTGTGAAAAAAACACCATTTCTTGTGAATTTTTACCTTAGAATTTGCCATCTTCTTAAGAAAATAAAAATGTCAAGTTGCAATAATTCTAATTTGAAATGACATAAATAAATAAAAAATAAATTATGAACATGTGTACCTCGCTAAATAATTCTAACATGTTTGTATGGTTAATAAACCAACATCTACTAATTTTTTGTAGACAAGACTTGACTTGATTTTTTGCTTGACCAAATTAGTAAAATATTTGCTGATAATGATGATGTTATAATGTTGGATCAATGAGAAATATATCTATCTTTATAATTCAGTTGCATCTAATAGATAAATATTGCATATTAAGGGAATACATGAGTTAAACTACAGTACCTGTGCCTGATCTGCTTGTTCTTTCTCTCTCTGTAATGCCTCTTGGTATTCTTTCTGTGCCTTTGCCTCCAAGCTTTTTGTAGCCATTCGAACTCCTTCTTTTCTGACATCCATTTCTTCCAGTTGTGGTGCAAACCTCACTTGAACACGACATTTCTGAGGAAAAAAATTCAATTTTGTTTATCTTGATCTAATCAAAGAACAATTTTATGTAATCTGAAAGAATGGGCTTTGTATCATTGCCTTATAGGTTATCTGTTTATACAGGACAAGGAAAAACAATTATCAAATTATCATTTTTTGCAAATAGAATGGCTTCAACTTTCCTATTGTAAACTTTCCATATTTATGTGGCAATGTCCCTGCTTCCCCTGCCCAAGGGATTTATGTGTCTCAGTTGATTTGATACTCTCGTGCCGGTTCCATGTATGATGATTATCTAAAGAAAGTATTGCTGTTGTCGCATAAATTACTACAACAAGGATACATCCAATCAAGGTTGAAGTCGTCCCTCCTAAAATCTATGGTCTCCATCATATATTGATTGATCCATATGGTTTCAGTGTATCACAACTAGTTATGGACCTGTTACCAGTAATTCAACAATAAGTTGACCTCTTCATGAATTGTAATGATAAGAGTTAAAGGATTCCATGACAGGTGTTGCGTGCAGGACAGGAGATGCTTACCCTTACAAAGCACATGATCCCACTCCTGTTTTGTAAAGGAGTTCAGGTATTCCAAGCCCTTGTTCTTTTGATTTGGTTTGATCTTTAAGTTTCAAATTTGTCTTGTCTCTTTGGACTATGCACTTTTGATCTCTCATATGACTCCCAACATATACCTATATATATGATCTTGTACTTCAAGGTTAATTATCCAAGAATACAAAATACTGTTGAAATTCATTAAAGAAACCCAAATTCAAATTTTCGAATTAAAAACAATGAAAACCTAGATGAAATATATCAATTGAAATGATTTTTGCTGAAATTCATAATATAGGTACGAATTCTAACACTCAAGAGTATGCTAAAAACCACAAAAATCTTCATTTCTAGTCTTTCAAGGGCAATAACTCCAATAAGGGATCATCACACAACTTTGACCCTTAAAAAGTCTTAGAAGTCTAAACCTAACTTACAATGGCAGCTTCAATGGTCCACACAGCCTGATGAGTCTAAACCTAACTTACAATGGCAGGTTCAATAGTCCACACAGCCTGATGAGTCTAAACCTAACTTACAATGGCAGGTTCAATAGTCTACACAGCCTGATGAGTCTAAACCAAACTTACAATGGCAGGTTCAATAGTCCACACAGCCTGATGAGTCTAAACCAAACTTACAATGGCAGGTTCAATAGTCCACACAGCCTGATGAGTCTAAACCTACCTTGCCAGGCTCTATAGTTCACATGGCCTGATAAGTCTAAAGCTACCTTGCCAGGTTCTATAGTCCCTACAGACTGATAACTCAAGATGTACATTGCCAGGTTAAATAGTCCATACAGTCTTATAAGTCTAGACCTACCTTACCAGGTTCTATAGTCCCAACAGACTGATAACTCAAAATGTACCTTGTCAGGTTCAATAGTCCATATAGTCTTATAAGTCTAGACCTACCATGCCAGGTAACATGGTTCATACAGTCTTATGAGTTTAGACCTACCTTGCCAGGTTCAATAGTCCCTACAGTCTTAAAAGTCTAGACCCACTTTACCAGGATCAATATTCCATACAGTCTTATAAGTCTAGACCTACCTTGCCAGGTTCAATAGTCCCAACAGATGGCGATATTGTCAGTGGTGCCCCTTCTGGTATCTTGAATTCAAAAGACGTTGGTCCAACAGGAACTATGTCACCTGATAAGAATATTAATTTCATATTGTAAACATTTACAGAATTATAACAGTTTGTCATGTAGCTGCCAACTTTTAAGATAAGTATTTACAAAGGGTACTTCAATTACTGGAATAAGGAGACTGACACTGACACAATATGATAGGATTGCAGAGTACTCATATGAGAAGATGAACAAATAGACATCTAAAAATCTAAACACAACCGCCTTGAGTGCGGAAGGTCGTGGGTTGGATCCCTGGCCAGGTCAAATCAAAGATATTAAAATTGGTATTTGCTGCTTCTCTGCTTAGCAGGCAGCATTTAGGAGTAAGAGCAAAGACCGGTCCGCCCAGAGTCAGAATAATGTTTCTGGGTAAAGTGGCATGTCTTCCTGTGGAATGTTGCTTTGTGAGCTAGCACATTAAAAAATCCGGCTCAGCGTGTCAGACTAGTACAAAACAGGGTTCATTCATCATCAGTCATCATTAATATGCTCTCGTCCTGAATATGCATTAAATATTTGCCACTGGACGTTAAGCACCATTCAATCAATCAATCAGTAAGTATTACTATTAAAAGTATGGTTTTTTGACTGTATGAAAGCACCGCCAAATGCAGAATATTTCAAGGAATAATACAGTGCCAATAATACTTGAGTAAAACATCAGTCTCTTGAATTATGACTCGTGCAGATTTTTGTTATTGCCACAACGACAACTGTAACAACGTGAGCTACTAAAACAAGTTAACAAACCACGACATCAGCAACCATTCATTGTCATAGCTATCCACGAAGAGTTGACAATTTTGGAATGGTATGAACTTATGTATGTGTATGTTTTTGTCACGACAACCAATCATCTGCAAACTTTAATAATCAGGTCATGAAAATAATTATTTCTCAGTAAGCGATTATTTGAATGAATAATTATTTATTCATAATTTAGCCAGTTCTTTTTATTTTGATACTATCTGACTTTATTTTATACTCTTAACTGCTATTTAAATGGGTATATTACATTTCCCCATAACCATTTCATACGTCATTAAGTCTACGTATGAAAAAAAAACAGATCAAAATATATATGATGTCACAGTGATGGAGTTCTTTCTCAGGTTTAAAGATACACTTAGTTGTTTGTTATTTTGATACCTTCCTGGATGTATTAACATCCGCTTTGCCAATAAACGTTATCGATAGGTTGTAAGAATTCGTATGGATACAAATTGTGCTCCTTTAATTGCAGACTTCTTCCATTCATGTTATGAATTCAAGTGAATTTTATAATGCTTATCACTATCTTGACGATATCTTTGTAGTTACAAACTGGAATTTTCCACCTTCATAACTGTCGTTAAATTAAGCAAAAAAGGAAAGCAATAGTTCTCTTTGGTTCCTTCGTCCGGATTTCAATCAACCTATTTCTGTAATTAGTGAAAACATTTTCTAAATTCTTCCATACAATTAAAATATAATTTCAAAGTTGGCTGCATCGGCAGAAAATCGAAAACAAACGGATATCACATTCAACCTTTCAGAAAGTGTTGTTTCTCGAAAATTTAAACACCACGCATTAGGACTCGTCAGTTACTTATCCATCAATTTTATATTTATAACACCTGTAAGGGCTTAGCATGATTATTGTGTTCTTAAGAATCAACAAATTCTTTCTACTACATCAATAAAATTTTAGTCAATACGGATTTTTGCTGTTTCTTACCGTTTGCGAGATAATAGTGGTCATAGGGGTCCAAATATGCAATTTTCGATTTTTTTCATTTCTTCTCTGATTTCGATGAGGGGTTTTGTAAAGGCTTCCTGGTAAAAAATGCAGCAAATTATCCCAAGCATTTTTGTGGAACCTAATTTTTTCGAAATGGGACTGAATGAAAAGTCATTTTGTGCCATGTGGGAAATTCTTATTTATCACAACATTTCGATGGAACTTTTTCATTGGTTTCATCTCCGAGAATGCTTCAAAGGTATACCAACGGATGCTTTCTATCCCTTACTATTTTGAGATGTTATGCGGGGGCAATGGACAAAAAATGCCTTAAAATGCATTTTCAAAATCTCTCATCTAATTACAATGTGATACTTTTTCAAGTTATAAAGATTTAATTATAATAAGTCCTCATTCGCTGTCTACAATCTGTTTATAAAAAGAAAGAGATGCAAGAACTTGTTTTGTGCCCCACATAAATCTAGTGATCTAACGGCAACAGCTTTACGAGAAATTATGCAGAAAAAAATGTGGAATTTGTCTTTCTGGCATATATTCCATGTTATTTCTTTTAAATGTTTATATTTCATATTAATCTATATGTTCTTTCCACAAGAAAATACTGCGAGGTCAGAGACCTTGGGCTCTGCTCAATTTTTCCCCGATCATCCAGTCTTAGGTTAACTTATATTATCCCTGAATCACCTCGGTGATATAGTGCTAGAATGATCGCCATGACAGAGAGCTCATCGCTTTGATCCTCGACAAATTGGTGTGTTAGAAATCCAACTGTATACATGAATTTGTCTTAATTCATAAAAGGAATTCGAAGATACCAAAGGGGCAGACAGAAAGACAGACAACACCATGGCCAACAAAATGAAACTAAAGAAAACATAGAACAAACAACACTACACTGAAAACTAAAGCCTGAGTAACACGAACCCTACAAAAACCAGGGTGAGTTCAGGTGCTCCGGAACAATAGCCAACTAATTCACTTTTCCTTATATGCATTGAATTTTGCCATTGGAATTTTTACAAACATTCAGTAAGACATAAAACGAATCATTTTACAGTTCAATTATATAAATAGCTATCCCTGCAAGACAATGAACGATAACAGTTTTTTTTACAGTCAAAATATTCTACAAACAAATTACAATAGGATTTCTTTCGCGTCACACTAAGTCTTTTGTCACTGCTGGTGAACAAATTGCCCCGGAGGGCATATCCAGATTAGTAGTTTCCAACAAAAATTTACGAAGATTGACCAGGATACTGATTGGACGTCGCCCAATATTAAAAAAGATCTGTCGTACCTATTCCAGTTATGACTTGTACCTAATATGTACAATCAGACAACCCACAATTTCAGTATCAAAATTCAGACCTTTATCCACAAATACGGCCTTGTTCTGTACAGTTTCATGACATATTTGATTGACGACGAAACAGAACAACATTGTACAATATCTAAATGTCATCATAAAAATTGCAAGATGTGTAGCACTTTATCACCTAAACGTCTTATCGGTGATTTAACAAAAAGACCTTCTACCACAAAAACTACGATGATCTGAATTGAACATTTTCTATGGATTAGAATGCAACTTATGAGGATTCATTTACGTTGACAAAACTAGGAAGGCTAAACGAGAGAATGTGTGGTCTTATTATGGGGTTAATGCCAACAAATTCCGTTTAGTTTACCTAAATTTTTGCAAATCGCACCCTTCAATCCTATCACTGAGAGTTCGAATTTTAGGAAAGATATACCATCCATTAAATAATTCGAACATAAGAACATCCTTCCGTAGAGAGAGATCTTCTCATTTCGACTTGCTATGTTATGATCTTGGACTTCCTATGTTTTGGTTCTAATAGTGCCGATTAAAGATTACTCCTTGAAATGTAGTATACTAAAAGGAATTCAAAGATATCAAAGGGGCAGACAGAAATCGTTAAGTCGGAAAACAGACAAGACCACTGCCAACAAAATGAAACGATAGACAAACATAGAACACAAAACACAACACTGAAAACTAAAGCTGGAGTATCACGAACCCTTCAAAAATCAGGGTAAGTTTATGTGCTCCAGAAGGGTAGGTGTTAAATTCTCCTTATTTATTGAACATTGGTTGATTGATTGAATGTTGCTTAACGTCCAGTGGCAAATATTTCATGCATATTCAGGACGAGAGTATATTAATGAATGATGATGATGAACCCTGCTTTGTACTAGACCGACACGC
>JAULBM010332286.1:0-12974 GCA_032357055.1 Geukensia granosissima
GTCTAGGGCGCTGGACACAGTGCAGGCGATGGAAGCCAGAGATGTCACAGCAGCGTGAGTTCGAATCCCACTGAGGGGAGGACAAAAATTTGCAGGTAGAAAATTGATCCCTAACACTGTTAGGTTAATTTTCAGACGTTTATATATATATATATATATATATATATATATCTTGTATCTTGTATTGATATTTGTTAATGTTCTATCAGTTAATAAATTATTTAGTTAAATATGTTCTTTTTTGTCACAGACTCCGAATTTCACTGGTGAATGGACGGAGGAGAAAGCGAGATTGTACTGCACGAGGCAATTGACTGATGCTTTACCTGTAGATATACTTGAACCTCAAACAGGATCAAACATTGAGGGATATATTGAATCTTGTATCGATGATATCAAGGTAATTTTCATTTGATTACATTTTCTAATTAAATCGCCCAAACAAAGTTAGGAAGACTAACTGTTTTTGTTCCGTTCTTCTTATGATTATTTATGTCTTCTCCGATCCTTCGGCGAGGCCTTATTGTGTTTTATTCTGATTATTTTTTTTCTTCCACCACTTATCGAATTTAGTTTTCAAAGAAACCTTACAACACTTCAGAATGATCTTTTGGGATCTTTATTTGACACATTGGGAATATTCCAAAACCATAGAGGTTCGGTGAATGTTTTATTATAGAAGGACTCTCAATTTAGCGATCTGTTGGTTTTGACTCCCGACTGATGACATGACCGTTTTCTTGGAAAAGACACATTGGCAGAAAAATCGGCTTGGCGTGAACTTTAATGATGTTATAAAACACCAAATTTATAATATATTTTTGGGAACTGCTTATATATAGAAACAAAGGGATTTGGTGTAAATATTCATGACCCAAAATATATACAAAGATAATCAAGTAAATTCCAAGCAAAGGAACAACGCTTTGATTGCTGTTCTTCATCTCAATGTCACAGTGAGGCTTTCAATGAAGTAAAAAACTCGCACCCGCACCTCACATTAAGTTCAAGACGGCTTCTGGCATCGGTTTGAGCGAAATTTTTGGTAGTAGATGTCGACTACACTACATCTCTGCGTTGAAGCACAGAAATGCGGGGTAAGGTCAACAAATTACAGATATATACTGGCAAAGAAATCTAACGAAATCTGTCATAAGTTGCATCTGTAATACATACAATACCAAACACATTTTTAAACAGACACAGGGCACATCAAGATTTTGTTTAATGACTTGGCTGTTGTAAATAGCTTGAATAGGGCATATAATAAACAGATGGACTGCTAGATAATTTTCAATTAAGACACTGGCCGAAAAAGAAAAAAATGAGACGTACACATAGAGCTAGGAATAAATACGCCATAACTAAAATATAAGAGCATACCTATTTAGGCACGGGAAAATTTCCTAAGTTCTCCAAATTGCACAAAGAACAAACTCTGTAAAAAAAGGGGTAATATGGTGTAAATATTCATGACGCAAAAATTTTATGTATATTAGAATATTCCAAGCAAAGAAATAGCGCTTTGATTGCTTCATCTCAATGTCACAGTGAGGCGTTCAACACGGAGAAAAATTCGCACCTCAAGTCTTTATTAACACAGAGAAATGAATATACAAAAAATTTTGAACTCGCCGCTACTGAACCTCTACTTCGTCATTTCACACTTTCGTCTAAGAGTCGATCGCCAGGTAAAATAGATTCCTTATAATTTGCAGAAAATGATGTATGGAAATCGTTGATCAATGTTTGATAAATGGTCTGGCCAGCGCAAATTATGACAGGTTATGCCAGTATCGAATACGTCTTTTTTACACACATGCACGAGATAAGGTCATTGGCAGAAGGGAAGCAACTCTTCTACGTAGTTCTGTCAGTGCCAATTTATGATTTAATACCCGACAAAACAGAAGATTGTATCTATTCTGTATATATTTTTGTTATATGAGAGGAAATGAAAGAAACTCGAAGGCCCAGACAAAAAGGGAAAGTCGACAGGCACTGCAATCTCGAGAACACGAATAAGACGGAACATGACATGTACACATAAAAACTAAAAACACAAATTATGAATAATTACCGCTTAAGATCTCAACTTAAGATACCTCAGACTCAGTAAAAATGTCACAAATCGTACACTGGGATATGCAAAATCAAATTTGTGAATGTCCCACCATTAATAAAACTAAGTACATACATTTGGTGTATGGGGTAAATGTCAAAGAGACTGCACTCCAACCAAGCTTATTATTAACCTTAATCTATCCCAAGTCCCTACTTATAACTAGTTCTTCGTGCACTTTGTTCTGCTTGTGATGTCTGCTGTGTTTCTGAAATTTACAACGATTGTGCATTTGTATTTAGATTCATTTGTAGAAATTAAATCCATTGAGCTATGCAGATTACACAAGATTCTTACACCTTTAAGACACTTTTATTATATAAAAAATTAAATTGTTTAAATGTAAAGCAGAAGAAATTTTTAATTCATCTACTCATTCACAAAAAAACTTTCATTATAATAGATTTTTGCACATGTAAGCATTGAATAATTCTAGAAAAAACTGTTGAATCTAAGGTTTATTACTGTGTTTCTTTTTCATGTATACATTGTATTGCTGTTGTATTTGTTATCATGTGTATGTTAAATGCATTGAAACCTTTTCCAGTGTTTTCTTTCTGTTTTTACATTTCATTGTTTTGGTTTTCATGGTGTTAAAATAATTTTCTTTGCTTTCAAACTACATTAATATGAGTACCAGTGTTCAATAATATATACTTAAATATTTTGTAAAACTCAACATTGGATTTTCATGGAATAACCAAATATTCTGAAAAAAAAAATCACAACATCAAATATATTTGGTTTTAAATGAATTACAATATTTCTAAATAATTCATGACCAAGTATGACACCAACTGTTTAATTTGACCCATGAACTTGACATCTTGATAATATTTCCTATGATATGGCAACGCGGTCTATCGGCTCAGAAGATAGTTGGCAAACCTATATGGGTACAAACTGCGCTACTTTTGTAACCAGTCTGGCATCTTCAGTATCAATAAAATTACAAGCTGATTTATAAATTACACACTTAAGTGACATCCCATATAACCATGAAAAAATACAGGGATAGTATATGTCAACATAGCATTTGTAAAGGAAAAAAACATTTTTATGTGCAATGTTACAATTTTAAAAAATGATCCCTTGAATTACACTGTTCTGTTAAACAAACTTATTCATAAAGATAAATGTACGTGTTCGACGTTATAAACAACGTCAAAACTTGTTTTTGTTGGTAAAAAGTCACCGATTTGAACATACGTCCCAGGTTCTTCCCTGCCTTGTGTTACAGTATCAACAGGTCGAAATATTCAAGTATTAGTATATAGTTTATCATCAACTCCCGAAATAATTGCCCCAGCTGTTCAAGGGCGTTGTGTATTTACGATTTTTACAAGCACTGATTTGACGGAACGTCATCTATAACGAAGCGCTTTGGACCTAGGGCCAAGAACCCCATTCTATTTGTCCAAAATGAATGTTTTTTAATGTATGCAAAACGGTAACATATAGAATCAGCAGCTCTTAGGGGCCTGTATTCGCTCACCTGACTTTGATTTTCCGATTGTAAACTTTCCGTTCATATCTAGCGACATTCTAGCCGCACTTGTATACGGAGTGTAAATTTCTCAACTGATACGCTACTCCAGGGCTTGTGCTTCCTATCATGATTTTATTGATAGAGTTTGAAGCTGACAAGAAAGCTACTGAGCCAAGGGTTTCTGGAGGAAAAATTAGAGTCATCAGTCCCGAAGTTTTTCGGTCGCCATCATGATTTGGATGTATATTGCCAGAAAATATCAAATTTATTTGTACGAACTTTAGAAGAGTAATACGTCGCAAGCAAGGCTTCGCCGAGCGTTTTATCCCGTTTGAAAGCCAGTACAAAAATATTTTATTATATTTTCCGGCAATGTACATGTTTTTTTTTTATCCTGCATTCATTCTAAAATGGTTGATTTTTTTTCCTAAGAACGCGGACGTATCTGAAGACACTTGTCAACTGGTTTCTTAAATTAAGTTTTCAGCTCTCTCATATTGCGTAAGGATAACAGGAGACCACATTGTGCTACAAAACAAATTCCCCTCTGCTATATTCGTACACTCGTATTTAAAAGGAGCATATTTTTGGAGTTTAGCGGTCATTCATTGACGATACACTATACAAATGAGGTATTCTGACACTTTATATTCAACATTGTTAATTTTGTATTTGTTTAACTTAAAACGCAAAATTAACTCAATTAGAAATTAGAGAAATATAATTAAACATCGTTTAGACTGTTAATCTTATTATCTACAATATCGATAGTTAAACCTTAAAGATATTTGCTAAGACTCAAAATTATGTCGATTGTAGTAATGCAGTCGTCGACGGCTTAATGGAAGATTTTCTATTTAATATTTTTTCCTAGATTACAGGAAGCACAGTTTTCTTAAATGACACTATAGAAGCTGCAAGAACTTACAGCTTAATAGAAACGCTACGAAATGAAACTATAACAGAAGAGGATGTAGCCTATATTATGAACTTTATGTGCCCTAACAACTGCAGTAATCAAGGATTTTGTATAAACGGTAAAACAAGTGTTTTATGACTTCTACTTTCAGGCGTTATGCTAACATAGTATTAGATTGAATAAATTACCTACCAAATAAAACGAAGAAACTATCAAAATTAATGACACTTATTGTCCAATATGTGAGAAAAACAATTCGTACCAAAGGGCAGACAGAAATATCAGAAGACAGACAAGACAATGGCCAACAATAAAAGAAACAACAGACATAGTACGCACAACAGTGTCCTGGAAACCAAATATATGGTAAGACGAACATTACAAAAACTGGGGTAAGTTCTGGTGCTCCGGAAAGGTAAGCGACCCCTGCTCTACCAGTGGCACCCGTCGTGTTATTTGGTAGACAAATCGCAATCGATGTTAGTCACAACTAGCATAGTAACGGAGTTTTTGTTACGACAGTTTGAAGATATTTCTTTTCATTTGTGATATGGATATTTCGTACCGGTCAACCAAATCATGATGACGAACGAAAAATTTCCAGAGTGTAGATTCTTTGGTTAAGTAGCTTTCTTATCAGCAGCAACCCTATATCAATAAAATCCTGATAGCAAGCACATGCCCTGGAGTAGCGTATCAACTGAAAAATATGCATTCCGTACATATACAGGTGCGGATGGAATGTTGCTACACATGAACGGAGTTTTCAAGGGCGAAATCGATGTCATCTCTCTTTCCGTTAAGTTTTATTCCTAGCCCTTACTGTCAAAAGTGTAAGTTTAGGTTTGAAGCAGAGCTTTTTGTTTAAAGAATTCTTGATTCCAAGTTTAATTGGTTAGATGTAGTCAACATATTCACCAAATTAAAAACTATTCAGTGAAAGAAAATCATCTAAATAGCGGAAAGTTGAACCAATCTAACACTCTTCTTACCAAGGGTTATGATGACGTCGTTTGGGTTAACCGTGTACAGTAGCAGTCTGTTGGTGGTGGCTGCATTTTCTGTTTGATAATTATCTTTTTGATTTTCAAATGCTTAGTCTGTTTCAGAGTGTGTTTTCTAATTAATTATTAATATGTTTTTTCAAGGAGAATGCAACTGTACAGACGGCTTTGTTGGCACAGACTGCTCCATGCTTCTTTCTACACCCCCGTCAAATATAAGTTTGCCTGTGGATGGATTGTGTGGCAGGAAATCGAGACAATGTCAAAAAACAAATGTTATTGGTGAATTCCTGTCAACCTCAGTTTGGTGTAAACTTGAACATTTTTATGTAAGATTAGCATAGACATTATGATAAATTCTACTTATAAAAGCGCGAAGTAAATGGCAAAGCGACTGCATTAAAACCCTCACAATCGACAATTTAAAATCTCGATGAAAGACGAAGAGTTTGAAATAAAAAATCTTTGTTAACCCACCGTATCGCATGTCTGTACAAAGTCAAGTTTCATGGCCAATGGGTTGTCTTCGTGTCATTTGTATTATTATATAAATAAACATTTCTTTTCTGATTGGTGTGTTCTTCTAACATAATTTATACACTTATTTCTTCGAGTTTGTTGCCGCCTCAGTGGTGTTATGGTTAGCATGCTCGCCTCGAATATGGAAGGTTGTGAGTTCGATCCAAGGCCGGGTCAAACCAAAGACATTAATATTGGTATTTGCTGCTTCCCCGTTAAGTACGCAGCATAAAGGAGTAAGAGCAAAGACTGGTCGGCACACAGGCAGAATAATGTGTCTGGGTAAAGTGACATGTCTTCCTTCCTGCGGACTGTTTCGTGAGCTAGCTTGTTAAGAATCCGTCTAAGCGTGTCGATCTAGAACAAAGCAGGGTCCATTTATCATCACTTATCATTTATATGCTTTAGTCCTGAATATGCATGAAATATTTGCCGGTGGACGTTCAGCACCGTCTAATCATCAAGTCGACTTTGTCCGGGTCTGAAACTTCATCATTATTTACGGCGTTGTGGACACGTCGAGAAATTTGGATAGATTCTGCGGGAGAATTTGGGTGGTCTAATCGTCATTCAATCAAACAAATTAATTAAAAATGACACAAATGCTAAATTAAAGCAACCACTCAATGCATGTTACATTAACTGAATTAACTGAAACGAGGGCACCTTCTAAACAATAATATACAAAACTCGTGTGTAAAACGGTTTCTGTCAAACTTCTCAAGTACAATTGAAAGTCAAAACAGTAATCAAATGAATAACTTTGAGATATTCACATGTCAAAATTTTCAATAAACGTAAGCCAAATCCATAATAGGATGTCCGAATAGTTGGCCATTGGACTATCAAAATCTCAAAACTCCCTAAAAATCATGACTGAGTCTAAAAAAGATCTAAAATAAATATGATTAGAATAATAAGTATTTACCTTATTTGGCAATGAAATTGCCAAATAAAGCAAATGATAACATAATTTTAGTTAGTTATGACTGGAGACAAACGCAGCATGTTCCGGAGTTTAAAATAAATCTTGTTGAATCATAATCCACGATAAAAGAAAATAAATTGAACAACCGACTTTAAATATTAAATAGCATTCCTTGTATTTAGAACGTCTTTTTAGAGCTGTTTTATATAACAGTCAATATTGAATTTTATCATTTGAAAAATGTTGGTTTTATACAAATTAAAATATACACTATTAAACTGTAGTGGTTGTCGTTGTTTTATTAATCATTTGTTGTTATATGTTCACCATTTTTGCTTTAGATTAGCAAATTGCACGAGATAAGAGCCGTGTATTCTTTAACTGCTGCTTTTTGTTCTACATAATTCTTAAGCGGAATTGAATTAACAAAATCATTTAAAATTTTAAGGTCAAAATCAGAACACTATTTGATTCAAAATATAAATAGGGTTTTTTAATCGGGAACTATTTTGTTGAACGTTTATATGGCATTAACAGATATCAAAAATAGTATGATGCTTTTTAAATAAACAAACAATAACAAAACAGCGCAGATGCTTTAGTGCCACTGGATTTTGTTTTTGAGCCATTTCTATTTTTTCTACTGTCTCCTTGTGAAGTAAAGAGAATTGTTATTTAAAGGTAACCGAAAATGGGAAAGAAGAAACTGAAGAAGAAAGTATTATAGCCGCAGAATTGCGAAATAGCTATCTGGTTTCATGTCCTGTTGTAACCTCTAGAAGAAGAAAGAGGTCTGCGAACGAGACAAGCTCACTGGCTGAAGGTTACGATATTAGAGTTTCTAATGACGGGATGAATTTTGGAGAATCAGTTACGTTCATCATTTATGACGAAGACTGTTATTCTTGCAATACCACAACTGTCATCTGTGTGCGCTTGGTAAGTCTGTTCTTGTAATGCTAAAAATTAAATCTGATATCTCTCAACATATTTGTCTGTCGACATACAGCATTTAACTGGCAACACAACCCCTCGTTTCCCAATGACTCAAGGATACTGGTGGTTGCTACTTATACTTTAGTGTTTGGTCGAAAATAATAAATTTCGCGAAATAAAAGGTGACGAATCTCGGCATTCTGACAGGGGAAAAATGTTCAGGGAAGATCGTTTTAAAAACTGTCCTCGACTTGTTATCATCTTCTTCAGCACTACCTCTCGAAAGCTGTTTCCACTGTCAGCGCAGCTTTCTTTGAAAATTGCCTTTTTCCAATTTTGAAGATTTTAAATGGGATATAGGTGACATACTTTTTTACTGAAAATATATATAGTTATGTCGTCATTTTTAGTGTAAAATATTTTCTTCTTCCTTCAGAGATTTTTTTACAGTCGATGAAAAAGTAATTGGAATAGGAAAATTTCTAAAGTAAATTTTTGGTGCATAAAAAATCAGATTTCCTAAAAAATGATTGTATTATCATAAATATGGTTTTAACCTGTGAATTATATTTATCTGATCACAAAACAGTCAAATAGTTGTGCTTGTGATCCGATATAGGCTATTAATAGCTAATTTAAGAAAACCCGCCAAAGTGAGTATCTCCCTTCTCCATGCAAAATACCATAGACAATGCAACACTTACCCAGATTTGAAGAAAACATTCAATAAATGAACTATTGATAATTTATCAACGGATATTTTATTTGTGCATGGGTCAGTCCAAAAAAAACTTGAAAAAAAGATTAGATTGAAAAAAAAACGATTTCTGAAGTAAACTGCACCGACAGTAAGTACTTACATGTAGTTCTCTCGACCCCTTGTCAGCTGTGACCGCTTGGTACTTTTGGTACAATTAGATCAAATATCCAGAAAGAAGTTGCTGACAAGAAGGACGTGAAGCTTACCGCGAAAAAAGATGGGCAATGAAACTGAAAAAGGATTGTGAAAAGCAATTAAAACGTCAAGTTAACACGAAAACAGCTGTCGACTAAATTCATTTTGAAAGATTATTGCTATCGGCAAATGAGAGACAAAGTATATATATATATTCTATATGTGTGTGCATATATAGAAAAAAAACTTTGTGCATATATAAAGTATGTGCATATAAAGAAATAGTATGTGCATATATATGAAAAGTATGTGCATATATAGAAAAGTATGTGCAGATATAGAAAGAAGTACAAATAAGGCAGATATGGCCTTTAATATAACCATATTCCACAACTAACATACACTTTTATCGTAGTCTTGGTCCGATCAGAATAGGTAGCATGTAATGATTAAGTACCTGTAAATGTGACATGTGTCTGCAATTGATATTATCTTCTATAAAAACCTAAAAAAAACAATTTCTTTTAACGCGATTCAAGACTTTAAGTACGTTTTAAACGATTTAAAAAAATCAACACTAAAATCTTCAACCGATAAAAAATCTTTGAGATTTTAATAAAGTCCTTTCTTTTTTCTTTTTAGGCTTATTCAGGTATGTAGAAGTATGCATTTGTCACAACACATAAATTTAAATTATACGTGTAGGAGAAAAAAATTATTTGAAAACGATCGGAAGAATTGAAATGCATGAAATGAAAGGTATTGGTTGCACTTTTGTTACTAAATATTTTTTCAGCGATTATATATTAATTAGCTTTAACGATTATCTCGCAATATAAACTACATGTGGAAAGGGACAGATACGAAAGTTTTCGAGCTGCTATGTTTCCTTGGTACGACAAACGTATACATTGCAGCATTCCAATGTTTATCACACCTGACCTTAAAGGACATTTGAGCTTTTGCCATCACTATGCGTTCGTCGTCCGTCCGTCGTCGTAAACTTTTCTAAGCTCTTCTACTCTGAAAACACTAGGCCATCTTGAACCATACTTTGCAGCATTTGTTCTAAGCTGGTCCCCTTCCAAAATTTTGTCCGGCATCGCCGAACTTATTTTAACAAAGAGCCTTATAGGAAATTCGCATGAAAATTTTCTTGTCTGAAACTACTGATACTATTGCAAACTAACTTTGACAAAATGGTCCATAGGCATTACCGCTCACCAACCAAGATGGCTGCCACAGTTAAACTTAGTTTTAAATAAGATCCTGTGGGAAATTAATTTGAAAATCTTCTTGTCTGAAACCACTGAGCCAATTACAACCAAACTTTGGTGATATGGTTCTTAGATGGTCTCTACCAAAACTTTGTCAAGCTTCCCCGTCCACCAACCAAGATGGTCACACAGCCGAAATTAATTTAACAAAAGATCTTATGGAAAATTAACTTGAAAATCTTCTTGTGTGAAATTTCTGAGCCTATTGCAACCAAACTTTGATAGAATGGTCCTTAGATGGTCCTCTACCAAAATTCTGTTCGGCATTCCCCCATCAACCAAGATGGCTACCACAGACAAACTTAGTTTAAAAAGGAATCTTATTGAAAATTCATTGGAAAATTTTCTTGTCCTAAACTACTGAGCCAGTTGCTTTGGTGGGATGGTCATATGGTGGTCTTTAGCCAAAATCGTGCCAAGCATTCTGCCCCACCTCTGACAACCAATATGGCTGCCATTACTAAAAATAGAAACGACGAGGTTATATTTCAAATATTTTCTTGTCTGTACCAAACTTTGATGGAATGGTCTTTAGATAGCAGTCTCTACAGGCTCCTCAGAGCCTATGGCTATCTTTCTTGTCATGATAAGTCTTTCAGATCTTTTTTCCGAAAGCATTGTACTTAAATCAAAAGATGTGTATTTTGTTTCATATTTGTGTTTAAAAAAACAAGAGTCATTTCTGTACCTAAATGATTGCATGGCAGTTTCTTGCCCATGGGACAGGGAATGATTACTCTATCGGAGACACTAGACCTGACAATGACACTATTATTAAACTGTAACGATTCTATGGCTTGTATGTATAAGAGTAAGAATAACCAGAGCTTAATATCACTTGTTTTTGGTGTTGTTTGACCATTTTGATTGTTCTAATACTTTTTGTCTTTTTGGTTTCTGAATTCTGGCTCTACCCGAAATGTATTTTACACCTGACTTATTTACTATTAATCAATACCATACTAAAGGTATATATAATTTCAGTCGGTTGATTTTATGAATTAGACTGAAATTAATTTCTTCTGTATTATCTGCCAATAGATGGCGTTGTTTGTTTTTACGCCTTTTGAGCAGTTTGGCGGTTAATTCATTCGGCACGACAGGGTCCACTCGATAGGTCACGTAAATTTAACTTCTCTTGTTTGAAAGTCGCTAGTGTTTAGTTATGGATACCGAAAGTGAACCAGAGGTTTCTTTAAGGACACTTTTAAACGCCGTAAATCAGCAGAGTAAAGACATTGACGCTATTATTGACGCGAAGGTGACAGAACGGATTGGTGGTCTGAAAGACGAGCTGCAAGGAGCCAACCAGATGATGAAATCTCAAGTAAAGAAGCTAAAGGTAGACGCTAATTATAAGTGGAAGTACGAGGGGAATCAGATTCAGTTCAATTTTAACTCTGAGAATCGTGAAGATCTGGTTCAAACTTTGTGGGCTCTTGACAATGGCAAGATTGATTACGCCCGAGACCTGGTTTCATCTACCATTGACAAGATAAAGCACAGGAATAAGTTAATAAAAATTGCTGACACTTCCGAGGGAGGTTGGGACACTGCGCGTCAATACGATGCAAATCCAATCGCAAGCGATTCGGAGGATGAGGCTAAAATTATTAGAGCTGATAATAGAGCTGTCCGTAAAAAGAAAGCGAAGGCTAAAGACAAGGGAACAGGGGCTAAGCCAAAAGCCAGTAACCAGTCCCTTTTAGGCCAGGTTCCAGGTTTTGTGCCGCAGCCCTTTCGTGGGCCCCAGCAACCTTGGTTTTATGGATACCCCCCGCAAGGTTTCAACGCTGGAAGACAACAAAGGGGGCAGTGCTACTCGTGCGGTTCCTATACGCACTACAGGTCCAGCTGTCCGTACGTCAACAGCAGCAAGCCAGCAACCCAGACTAAGTCACAGTGAAAGTTTAAAAGATGAGTATTCATTTAATTGTAATGAATTGTGTACTTTTGATAATATTGAAACTGAATTGACTACTGATTATTTCGAATACGAACAAGGTCAGGCTGATATTATTGTTAAGGGTAGATTAAGAGATAAGATTCAGTTTTGGATAGATATAGATGCACCTAGATTTATTGTAGACACTATTCGAGATGGTTATATTTTACCATTTTATTCAAATCCATCTTCAGTTTGTTTGTCAAATAACTTATCAGCTTTAAATAATGCAGATTTTGTCGGGACTGCTATTCATGATTTATTAGCCAGGGGTTTAATTGAAGAAACACCACATATACCGTTTGTTGTTAATCCTTTGACAGTTTCTACTCAGTCTAATGGAAAGAAACGTTTAATTCTAGATTTGCGTGAGATAAACAAACACTTATGGAAGCAGAGTGTTAAATTTGACGATATGCGTATTGCCAAACTTTTTATTAATAATAATTCATATTTATTCAAGTATGACGTTCACTCAGCTTATCATCACCTAGATATTTTTTATCCACATACCAAATATCTTGGCTTTTCATGGGTATTTGATGGTATTACCAGATATTTCAAATTTTTAGTTTTACCGTTTGGACTAAGCACTGCGTGCTATATATTTACAAAATTGACTAGACCACTAATTAAGAAGTGGAGAGGTGAAGGGAAGCAGGTAATTATGTATTTAGATGATGGACTTGGTGTACATGATGACCAGGAATTGTGTAGTTCTATGGCATTACAGGTCAAAAACGATTTAATCAACAGCGGTTTTGTACCTAAGGCTGAGAAGTCATTATGGACACCCACTAAAAATCTTACTTGGTTAGGTACTAACATTGATACAGAGAATGGTGTTTTTTCTATTCCTAACAGTCGTATACAGAAAATTATGAGTACTATTTCAGATATTGACCAGTGTTTAACTAAACGTGGCAAAGTTTTTGTTAGA
>JAULBM010332297.1:1078-12974 GCA_032357055.1 Geukensia granosissima
TGAGAATTTTATGTTATTTGGTCAGGCTATAGCCATTTATTCTCTGCATAAATTGTTGAGGAGATGTAAAGGACAAGTCTTTTTCTATTGGCAAAGCAGATCACGGCGCGCTCTATTCATGAAAGTTTCACCTATTAATTAAAGTCAGTTTTGACAATTATATGTGTCACTTACATTAAAAGACTTTTATGGACCAGATTGAAATTTAAGTGAAAGATAATTGAAATGGTTCAAGTTTAATGCAACTTTTGATAAGTTATTTCAGTAACGGGAGTTATATACATACTGTTAGTTTGTTGACAGAGTAACACATCTAAATTAAAAAAGTGTTTAATACCAAATATCTCAAAACTCCACAAAACATCAGAAAACAACAACAGACAATAACAGAGAAACCTCACATGCAAAGAAAAATATAGAAGAACGAATTATTTTTGCTTCTTTGCAATGTTTTGACATCAAATATTCATTTTTTTTTTCAATGTCTATTGCACATGTGGAACATTTAAAGCTTAAACTCAATCAATTTTGTAAAAATAAATGGTTCCAGGAATCTGAAATTTACATTTGAAAATTCGGACATACTTTATAAATATTTAATACGGAAGTAAATGTTATTCGTCATTTTAGAAAAAAAATATTTCAAAACAAGCACTAAGGACTTTAAGCAATAATCTTGAAAAAGAAGAATAAAAACTGAGTGAGTCACGTGGTTAAAAAATAACACAACCTTTGGATAAAAAAAAATAAGTCTAAATTCTCTGTTTAATTAAAGCGGATTCAGCTCATGGCAGGTAAGAAGATTTTCAAACAATGATACTCTCTGTTATTCTTTTAAAGGCTTTATTTCTGTTCTTTTATGTTTTCCTATTTTTAAGACAAAAAATATCTTCAACATCCTCTAAATTTGTTGACGACTTCAGGGCAGCTCTTTAAAAGTTTAGCAAATAAATTATATTTTCCAAAAAAGATGTGAATTTGTCTTTCTAGCATATTTTTCGTTTTTTTTTTCTTTAGATATTATGACGGAGTTTTTTTTTCTTGTGCTGTGTGGAGTTCGTAAAAGGCTTGCTCATGCTTCAGTTGCATGCTCATATTTTTTAAGGTACTGCAATGTTGTAGAAGACACAGTTTACATCTTTGTAACATTGTAAATTTATTTATTTTAAGTTGTATAAAAAATAACTGTATTAATATAGGACGCTCGCTGCACATAATTTCCTGTTTCCCAATATTTGATCAAGAACGAACGTGATGAAGGTTAATCCTGAAAAGCTCTTCGGACGCAGTGCAATTGAGATATCTCCATCGTTTTTTTAATTTTGTTTACAATATGTTTGATAACAGAAAGAACTTACGACACTTTTTTCAAGAACTTGTTTCTTGCCAAACTAAAATCTAATGAACTTAAGGCAATAGATTAACAGGAAATTATGCGGTACACGATGCAGAGAAGACTCTGGTATATATTCTATATTAATTCTGTTAAAAACATTCAACAACATGTCTTGACGATTGACATTTCATTGTTTGAATATGGGCTAATGGTTTGAACCAATAAATTGTAATGCCTAAAATTGACTCCTTAAGTTGCTTAATTTTTCTTGCTCAAATCCATTTTGATTAATTTGAATAATTCACAGATTTTTCAAAAGCAGTATTTAAAATAGTGTTTTTTAGTTTGTTTTAGGACTATGACCTAATAGTATGTGGAAAATTCCATTAGAATGGATATAAAGTAAAAAATGCTTATTGAATATTATGTTCATTGTTGAGTCTCACACGCTGTTTGATTTCCTTCTACGTGAGGATAAACTATTATTGAGGACATTTTTAAGTATTTTTGTAAAAAAAATGCACTTAACATTTCTCTCCGATGTTCAAATTTCAGCATGTTTAATTACAGCTAATCTGAAAAGAGAAGCCTTGAAACTCTACCTTAAACTTTGTGTTTGGTATCCGTAAAATATAACCAGGAACAATATCAATTCAATATTATGATGACTAAAGAAAACAAAATCATACGGAACATTCGTAATTGTATAGAAATAGGGGATGTGGCATGATTGTCCATGAGACAGCCACCCACAAATGATAGCAGAATTTAAACTTGTGCATGTCCCATTATGATATTCAACAATGGACCAGAGTCCATAACATAACGGAAGTTGTAAAAGGCCCCGAAATATAAATGCGTTCATTAAAGTATGAAACGTCGCTTCAAACACGGGCATACCGAACAAGCTGAGAAATGTATACCCCGTACGAAGGGACCAAAGGAACGTCCCCGTCAAGGAAGGGAAAATTAACAATTGGGAATGAGAAATCGTCCAGCATTGTAGGGCATCCTGTCTATGCATATTTAAAAGAAAGGATATTGAATATATGCCAGAAAGGCACAATCCACATCTTTTCTTGGTTGTGCACTGCATGCATAGGACCATTCCATTAAATATCTGAACAGGGGGATGGAAGAGGTCCTTTCCAACTGACCCCCTCAGAAGCCCAATTTTACACCACTCATGTGCTTCCACCCCCATTTTTGGCCAAAAATGACCCCTCAGAAGCCCCAATTGACCCCTCAGAAATGCCTAAATAACCCCTCAGAAGGCATCTTCCACCCAAATTTGCATTTTTTTTTACCCCTAAGAAGTGGCAATTTAGACCCCTAAGAAATGCATTTTGATCCCTCTCAGAAAACATCTTTCGTCCCCCCTTTTCAGATATTAAATGGAATGGTCCATAATATCTCGTTAAGCTGTTGCCTTAGTTCACAAGATATTTCCGTTCGGCACGAAACAAGTTCTGAGTGTCTTCCATTTCTCTCTCTCTTATCAAATATATTGTTGACAAATTGAAAAACAAAGATTGCAAAAGCCTTAATTTCACAGCGTATGACATATTTAAGACGAAAACTTTGTCGGGAATTTCAAATGGTTGTGTATCTATATATTATGACGATAACCCAGTTCACACACGAGTGATAATGGATTTTAAAATGATCACCCTCATAAAATGTGTCTAAAGTGATGTTCATTTCTAAGTCCTCATTTCACGGTCTAGGAACGAATCTGAATATACCGAATATTCACAATATCGACGTGTAAAATGAGACGTAAAGTTCAATTTCTAGTTTAGATCTTTATCTGCTTTCCAAGCGCTTCATCAAGGTCAAAAGAGCGTTTAGATATTATTAAACTGCATCTGATAATGTTTGTATTGCCCTTGAGTAGGGACTTACATGTACAATTGTTACCCGGGGTTAATGTTATAACAGATATTACAATATTTGTAATTACATGGGTCGGAGTTTTATTACTTGTTAAGAATAAATCTCAAGTAGCAATAAAATCAATTTCGTCAGTTAGGGACCGACAATTTAACTCTGAGTTGGGGGGGAGTATGGTTAAATTAATTAAAAAATATTCTGACGTCAAATTCCACCATATCGCGTTCTGTATAATTACGGAAAAAAATGTCACTAATCGCTGCGAATAACTAAAAACTGAGAAAAACATAACCAATTAACCGCTTTAAAGTTAAATGGTAGTTCCCGTACAACTATTTGTTGTCAGTCGACAGGTTGGTCCACATAAATTAAAGTGGTACACCCTTGGTGGAATGTTACGTAACGGATACAGTTGCAGAACAAGAAGAAAATGTCTAAATTATCGCCAAAGTGGTCCTTTCGACAGATCTTAATTTTTTTTTAAAGTATAACTATAGCTATACATATTTTGACCTGAAAGAATTGTTTTGTCGCATATTCTTCAGTGTGCAATATTTCCGCATACTTAGTACTGAGAACAAAGTAATATTTTTATTTGCGAACAAAAAACCCATTTAGATTCACAGCAAACAATCACATACATGAACAATTGAACACAACAAAACATTTTACATTTAGATGATATTATATAAAGTTAAAAGTATATTCTCCTCAATTCTATAATGACTGTTTAATATATAAGAATCTAATATATTAATATCTTTGGGTGTTGATGGGTTTAAAATTTTACACAATTTTTCATATGACTGGTAATGTTTAACATTTTCATCTTTTGAAATAAAATGTTGAAGACGTGATATCCTAACAAATCAACAAACACTAAAATGGATGACGAGTCTCATTTATTTATTGAATGTGTTCAAATCAAAACACTGAGAGATCACCTTTTTTTATATATAAAATTAGTACTATTGATTTGACCTTTACTAGGGATCATCCAACCAATCAATTACAAACACTTCATAACCATAACTCAGAACCTTTACCTTTGATAAGAGACTTTATAAAGCTATCTCTTGAATTGCGAAAATAAGGTCCGTGTCGGTCAAAAGTTCTCACTCTAGATTATGATGCTTGATTGGTCTAAATGTAAAGGACGAGGGTCGTAAAGGACCATTTTTGGCCCAAGAATTTGGCTAAAAAAAATGAAAATTGGCTAATATCTATTATTTTATATTTTTTGTATTAAATAATGTCTAAAAAAAATTAAAAATAATTTTTAATTTAATTAGTTCTACAATGGTCGCATGACACATAGAAAATACTTTAAAGTATTTTGAAAAGGGAACTTTACTAGTGCTCTTCCACCGCTGGAATCCGCACTTGGTTTACTACCTAAATCATTTTACCCTAGGCTTGTACGATTTAAAAAGTTAAAAAATTTGGGGGAGGGGGGTGAAACTTACTATAACAATTTTTCCCACCTTGAAAATCTGAGCAAAAAAATAACAGATGGTGATAACGTTAAATATTATATGAATGTGATTGATTTTTGCTAGTCTTTTATCATGGTACTAGGGTCAATAAACATACTATAGTTAATGAATTTTTAATAAACAGGCGAATGTTGTTTGAGTGATAACCACGAATCTTACTTATCGACTCCATGCTAAGTCGAATATTCTGCGCCCTCTATCGGCCAATGTCCTTAAGTGAACGGAAAATAACGACTGGATTATTCAGGTTTACATGGTTTACTCCAACGAGATTTTATTTCAAAATAACATATACGACATATACAACAAAAGAATCAAACACAATTATAAAACTTACTAAGTTTTCTCATCTTCAGAGAGGTTACATATATCAATGTTTAACTTCAAATGAAAATCCAGAGAGATTACAAAATGTTTCCATTTTAATAAAGTTAAAATGTTTGCTTGTTAAATCTTTGAGCAAATATTTATTTAAAATTTCCCCTTTAAAACACTGGTCGTTGGATTACAAGTCATCTTGTTCACAAACCACATGTTCACTTTACGACGTTTTAACTTAGGGGGGGGGGGGGTGGGCATTGGTTTTCACTTCTGGTACAGTTATTTTTCATAATAAAACTATTGTGAGAAAATTAATCATTTTTAAAAGAAATCGTTTTTAAATTTCGCATATTTAAATCATTTAGTAAAACTGTTAATTCTACACCGATCTGTGACAATTTATTCGTGAATCAGATTCAGAAACTTTTTTGAAAAAAAAACAAAAGGAACACACCTTCATGTTAAATGGTTGGTCTAATACACTCCGGAAGAAGATATGCAGAAAAATCAATATTCAATTTGAATGATTTTTCAATGGGTTTGTTACCTTTTAAACTGATGATGTCATATCTTCCGCCACATCCAATTATCTAGAGCAAAAAATCTAGTCGGTTTAAACTTACCTGTCTAGCAAAGCGTATAGAAGTTCAGATTTTGAAGTTTCGAATCTCTCGTCGTGTAATCTGATACAGCTTTTAATTTTCAAGTCACATTTTATCTGATTCACACACTATCTTCTCGTCTTGCTTACAATTTGAAAATAAAAGCTTCGTCTAGGGGCGATAGCAATCATTTTCAATTTTAAAAAATGATTGTATATACATATATATTTTGAAGTGTTAAATTTTTAACTAGATTCCTATATGGGCCCATATATGGAAGGGTTTGCGTTGTTGTTCAGATTCACTTGTCTCATTTTCCTGCATGTAGTTTCAATAATAATGAGCCCTCCGCCAGCGCTTCTTGGAAAAAACTCGATGTAATTAAAATGTGACTATAAAAGGTCTGAATTTGTTTGCACAGTGACCATCAAGGTCAATTGGAACATTGTTTCTCTATTTTTATTAAGTTTTCACACTTCCCAACCTGTGTGAGAAAAAAAACGATAATCAACGTGTGGGGTAAGTTGTTCTTAGCAGCTAATTGGCTGATTTTCAGACCCTGCGTGCTTCGCTTCAGATTCTATATATCCATATTCCTAAGAGACATTTTTCAAAAATGATGCCTGCCTGTGAGTCTGTTTGAAAAATTCTAGAAAACAATTTCAAAAGTTCTACTTAACCTGAAAAATACACAATTTGTTACAAAAACTACCATTTTCTCATATTTTATATCTAATATTGTTGATAATCGATCTTTTTACCCAATCTCTCAATACATGTAGGATCGCCTCAAAAGTGCAACGATCGATAACTATGTATGAGAGACTGCTTTTTCCCAAGAAATGTCATGTTTAACAAAGACTAAAATTAAGGATTGCTATACTGACAGAAGTCTAATAATAATAAAAAAATCCAATCAATATTTCTAATATAAGTACTCCGAAATGGTAAAAAAATCCAGGATTTTAGATAGGAAAATGGAATGATGTATCCAGGTGTTACGAATTTTTTAAATCATGCGAGTAGAACAGTATTTAGAAGATTAATCCATAATTTATGTATGGAAATATGAAAAAGCGGGTTTAGAGAGGTTCGGGCACATGTCTTTGTACTGCTGAATCAATATTGCGCTGAACAATAACATTCGAAATTTGATTTGAAGGCATCAAAAGGTGTAAGCAGAAAGGGGGTGATATCCACATGATCCACATACCCATACACGGCGGAAGTACATTTTCAAGAAATACAATGTCATTTCACCAAACAAGAAAGTAGAATTTGGCGTGCAAGTTTCATTTTTCAATTCCACGAAACACGACACGGCGTATAACAAATCTTAGCACGTGAAATTAAAAAATCGCCAACATGTTGCACGAAATAACCCTGTCACCACCTCCCCCCCTTACAAACAGACACACACACACAATATTTAGATTTAACATTTTTTGATAATGACAGCAGAAAGTTTATGTTGTGAAAATTGCTTATGTTGTCAAATTGTATGTCAAAAGGAACAGTTAAATATATATAATGATTCTGTAATATCTGACATACATGTACATGCATATAGGGGCCTCGGTAGGGGGTCTCTTTACCGGATCACCGTTATATTTTAGAGATTTCATGAAGTGACAGTTAATGCAAAATAAATTAAAGCAGTCGTTTTAAAAATGGGCCATTTACGAACAATCACGCCAGATTTTTTTTTTCACGCATTCACGCTGATTTTTTTGGACTTTACCCTAACATCGCTTATTAAGATCCCATTGAGACCTATTACATAAATATTGTCAATTACACACTACATAATTAGTATTCTAGACGGGGCAGTGTGACATGGTACACATATTATTGGGGTCACGATACTATAATGAGAATTGTATGTAATTAAGTCGGTTGTTACATCAAGTAGTCTTTAAGTTATGTCAGGGGGTGTAACTTTAAATTTGTAATTTAATTTCTTTATTGCATATTACACCCGTATGGGTCAAGCAGTATACATACAAAACATATAAGAACAATATAGAAATAAAACAAACATCAATGCAAAGAAAATATCTACACTGAATAAAAAATGATTGATACTTTAGCCGAGGTGGACCTTTCGCAGTTCCAGTGACTGCTTCATAAAGTCACAAATCTTTGATAAAATATTTAAATCTATTACATGAAATAAATTGGGCCCGATGGAACAAATAATAACCTTATATTATTTTTTACATAGGATATATTTTGGTTTACCCGTGCACATAGCCTATTTTCATTCAATTAAGCTTAATTTTTATATTATTTTATTTTATTTTCTTTATTTGATGCCCGTTTTATTAAAATTTTATGACCATGCACTGAGGAGGGAGCACTTAAACGTTATGTAGTCGATGTTTTATATGATTAGTTTTATTGTGCCTTCTACGAACCATTTTAGGACACAAATGAGCATTTTAGCAAAGATGAAATAAATTAAATTTTCACAAAAAGGTCAACCATATTAAACTTCTATAATGGTAGGCGGATCCTGACTATCCGAACGTAATGGGTACTAGTTTTATGTTTGCATATTAAAGAGCAAAAGGGTTCAACACTTAAATATCATAGTTCAATAATTTTCTCAGCCTCCCAGATCCAACCCTTATGAAAGTGTTTCTTATTACACGAAGGGTCATATATAGATATGTGTTTTTACATTAAACTAGATATTTGTACAAATTTGGCAGCAGAAAACAGTGTCTGTTCTAGGCAGGTGAGGTCTGATGAGGATGGTAAGAAGTGGCTGTATATGAAAGGTAAACTATGATTGCAATGGTTCCTGTGAGACATCTAGGTGCCAACTGGGCTGTACAACAAAGGCAACCTGTTATTAAATGGTGTCGAAATTTAGGCGTATAAATAGGTTGTCCTGACACTATATACATTCTTCAAAGGCATGTATTTTACATTTAAATTATCATAAGGAAGAAACCAGTACACCAGGATTAATGAACTTTACGAAAAAATCACAAGTTTTTGTCGTACACAACAGCAGGGGCGGATCCAGGGGCATAAATTACCGCGCATTTGTTAAAAAATAGACCCCCTTTTATTCAAAACCACCCATAGTAGGGTGGTGCCCGACCCCTTTTGAAACGTAAAAATGATTAAAAAAGGGAAAAGTATGGGCTAAATTTTTTCTCCAAATCTTAATTGGAAATCGAGAAATATTGATGAATCGAAGTTCCACAAAAATTGCCCCGGCCCCTTTCCAAAAGGCTGCATCCGCCTGTGGTACAATGTATATGTGGCCATAATTCTCTTCCAGCAATCTTTGAGGTTTCCACATAAAGATAAACAGAGCAGCGAAACAAAGATTTCATGACCACAATTCTGGTGGCCTCATATTTTCAGTAGATGAGACGAGTGATCTTGGTTCAGTGGGGACGGATCCATTATATGCGATGTAGGAGGTGCGACAAGTATTATTTCAACTTTTCTAATAAAACATGATATGAATCTATTGGGTCTTTCGGTGTCCATGTATTCTATCTAGCGATAAATTATCTACGAACAATAAAATTATCTCGTGAAAAAATAATAGCGAAAGTTCTCCAAACCCTTTATGAACGAAAATCATACTTACCCATTTCTCGCCGTCTGGATTCAATAAAACGTTTCAGTAGTTAGGGCGTAAGTCAAAAATTGGTTACAGTTAATCCATATTTCATCCCTCGTTCTGAAATTAACACCAATTTCCGAAAGAAATGGACATCACACTGTAATTTTTGTGTTTCCAATTTCCGGAACAAGTTAGATCCCGTATAAATGTCAGGATGTTAAAATACGGGAAATAAAAGTAAACATACTCATTACAAATATGTAATGTTTAATCGTTGTCTGTATATCCGTCAATGTTCAATGCGATCAAAAGGTAAAATTCCATTTCACCTGCGAAATATTACCTGTATAATGGTCGCCACGCATGAGTAAATCTAGATCCATTGAAGAATAACGGAATGTTTAATTGTAACCTTTCAGTGTATTTGATCAGAATACCGGTTTTTAATAGGTTTTTGATTTAAATTAAATTAAATTTGATTTAGACAAAACAATAAGTGCATTGTAATTACATACTATAAGGACGACTACACATTATACGACATCAAGCATCTTCGATTACCAAGACAGGACAACATATAGGTCTCTGTCGTTTGCATTTAAAAACTCAATTACACACACAGGAGCAAAACCCTTATTTTCCTGAGCGAAATCCTCGCCCTAGCGTATGGCGTAGTTTCCTCTTTAGAATAACTTGTTTTAAAATATGCTTTAATTTTTTTCCAATACCAACAACTTCCTTACAAGTGTAAACAGTTGAGTATTTTATTTTTAGGCACCACATAAATTGTTCAACATATATATATCAAATTGAAATCGCATTGATATCCAAATTCAAATTATTATTAGGATAAATAAAGCACATTTTAAGAACATTATGTCAGTTTAATAGGATGAGATAAATGCATGAAATGACTAAAACTTTTGTTCGTTAACAAAGGTCATGAAGCAATCAATTTAGGCAATATCCTCCATACAAAATCCGTCAAATAAAATTCTAAAATAAAGATTATAGTCTGTATATCAATCATTTCAAATACTTATACCACACCTATTGCAATGATTTTCAACTACAAACGCGTGTTGAATATTCTCAGCATGGACGACTACAAGTCTTAACCTCTGGCCTGCACTTGTGAAAGTTTCCCATTCAAATATAATCCTGTCGGCCACGTGATTACTGGTGACCTGAACATTGTCGAAAACATTACTTAACGAAATGTGTTTGCCAAAGGGCAAAAGTTCCGTCTCAATCCATAAGCCAGAAGTTCAATTTCAAGATCCTTATGGAATCGATCGTGGATTATGCCAGACAGTGGGCGAATCGAAAAGGAGAGGAACAAGATACCCTCTCCGAATATGTGAAGGCTGTGATGTCTTTGACTACAAATACGAATTCACAAGTTAAAATGATCAATGAATACATACGCGAAATCGTTCTTCAAAGATCCAAGTGTTACTAGACATCTCTCTGAACTTCGTGACAATTATGTTGTCGTCCCCGCCGATAAAGCCCTTAACAACATTGTTTTTGCTTGTAAATCACGCTACATAGACTTTTTGATAAAGGAATTAGGTATTGACAGTTCACTTGGCAGCCAAACATATACACCAACAACACTTACCAAAAGAGGAAATCCTTGACAACCATCGGTCAGTTTTGTCTTCTTTTGGAATTTCAACTAAACAGTTCAGGGAAGAATTGGGTCTTCCTTCACTTTACTGGATTCCAAAGCTTCTCAAGTGTCCTAACAAGCAACTTTACATTACAGGGTCTGCTAAATGCTCCACAAACCTCTTTCCAAGTTTCTGACATAATTCCATCAGCAATAAAAACGGGCTGTAGAACTAATGTGAAACAAGCCATTCTGGAGGTGGTGTGAATCAAATCCAAAAATGCCTCAAATCATGGTACCTTTCCTCATGCAATAGCATCAAAACATTTGATTTTTCCATCATGTCTACGACTATTCCACATTCAAAACTCAAAGAAAAATTAAGAGCCTAAGTGCACATCTGTATTGTAAAAAAGATGGCAAATGCAGATTTCATGTTCCGATATATAGATGATTTCCTTTCTCTGAATAATTCTAAATTTGGTGACTATGTTGACCGCATCTAGCTATGGAGGGACAAACCTTATTTTGGTATTAACCACTCTGATTCTAACAAACAGTTCTCTGAAGGTTACATTTGCGGAATCGGAATGCTGGATTTCTTGATTTACAACATTTTTGTAATGTTTGGCGGACGTGTGTTTCAACAGACTGTCGGCATTTCAATGAGGACCATGCAACTGTGCACCCCTTCGCGCCGATTTATTCCTTTATTCGTATGAAGCTAAATTCATACAGAGACTTCTTCAGAAAAAAGGAGAAAAAGTTGGCTCAATCTTTTGATTTCACGTTCCGCTATAAAGATGATGTCCTTTCTCTGAATAATTCTAAATTTGGTGACTATGTTGACCGCATCTTTGCCATTGATCTTGAAATCAAAGATACGACAGAAACAGAAAGTTCTGCTTCATACCAGGACAATCGACCTAATCTAAAGCAAAAATGGTGAACATATAACAATAAATGCCTAACAAAACAACAACAACCACTGGGCTACAGGTTCCTGGCTTGGGACAGGCACATGAGTATGTGGCGGGGTTAAAC
>JAULBM010332308.1:0-12973 GCA_032357055.1 Geukensia granosissima
GCAGAAAACCGGAAATCGTTCATTTCTAAATATAAATTCTAAATGTATGGGGTACAATACGGGGCAAAAATAAAAAGCCTTGTTCAAAGTTTCCCGGATAAAAACTTTGGATGTCACGTGATACGACGTAAAAAAATTAATATTCATGAGTGCCTCATGAATAAAATTTCGGCCTTGATTTTGCCATATGTATTTATTTGGGTTACAAGGGGCAACTTACCTTACAGTAATGTCGGTTTTCATAAAAAATCCCTTTTTTGGACTGATATTGTTTTGAAAGCATATTAAACTTTTAACATTTTCGCTGAATAGTCACTCATGTCTAACCTTTCTCATTCAATTTGAAAAACTTCATTTTGTTTATTCAAATAAAGAACATTTGAGAAATTATATTTTGATAATACATCTGAAAATAATGATACTGCCTGTATCACAAATCAAAACAAATTGTATAGAGGGGGGTTTCCTGCTTCTATTCTGTTGACAAAATGCGGTATATATAGAAAGTATTTAAGATAGGATGTTGTTGAACTATCCTACTTCCTTTTATTATGAGTTTATGTTCAGATATTGCGTAGGAAATTCGATTTAATATAATTATAAGAATTATATCAGTATGTCTGCAGGACAGTTTAATTAAATATAATTGAAATTTTATGCTGTAATGAAAGTTGGTGTCTTGTTCCTGTAATTGTTGGCATTTACAACGAAGGTAATCTCGATTTTCTTGTAGATGGAAAACAAGTGAATAAAACTGACACAAATCAGTAAGACTCCATTCTTATTCAATAAAGTATTAAAAATACGAAAAATAACAGAACCAAAAACAAAAAAAGTTAAAAAAAACATGTATGTATTATGGCTACACATAGTCTAACTTTAACTTGTCGTATGTTTGGGGTCCTAATAGAGAGACTTTTATTTTGTTCCTTGCACCGCATGTATACATGTTGTGAACTAAGATACAGTCTATAATTATCCTACGACAGAAACTTGCCTGCAAAATATTGACATGCAGATTATTGACTGCGTCTTAACTTAAAAGACATGAAAATTCCTTTGGTGGAATTAAATAAGAAATATTATTTCAGTAAAATGATAATGCATATGATAGTTAAGTTATTTAGTAATTGATGCATGGTGAGGCCTAGTTTAATTATGGACAGGGAGTTCTTGCTCATTATTTACGAGAGCAGCTGATAAGTATACTACAATCGGCTTCTTGGACAGTTAAAGATTTGACTGATTGATTGATTTATTGTTGCTTAACGTCCACTGGCAAATATTTCATGCATATTCAGGGAAAAAACAAGTAGTCAAACAAAAAATTATAAAAGGGGCTAGCTGATGGTTAGGCCGGGGTCCGGGACGGGTTATTTATACATCCCACCAAACCAACGGACTCCCTTTTAGAAGGGATTCTACCTCCTGGCGAAGAAACCGAGCAACCAATTTCTTAACCTCTGCTACTCTCGGAGTGGTTGAGTATTTTTACATCCCGTCCATCCAAGCGGACGTCCCTGTAGCAGAGGCTTTACCTGCTGGTGGAGAAACCAAATTTCTATTTTTATACCCCGTCCAACCTTCGGGGTGGTTAATTTTTTTTCATAACTGCTTATCAAACATGCTCTAAGACAGACATGTATATTTTTCATTTGTTATTACTCCATGGCAGAAGCATGATCCAAATAACAGTATGATAGCAACCATAATCTAAAAATTAAGTGGTCATTACCAATAATTAGTTTACGTTATCCACAGAAAATGAACAGACAGTATTCATTCTTTGTACATGTTCTTTCAGTACTGACAAGAAGAAACAATTAGCTTAATATAACAATTCTGATCATTGAATACCACTCAAGGTATATCCTACTGATTTGTATTGGCAGTTAATTTCTTTCAAGCCGTAAAACGTCAACGAGGAATCTGTCATTAAGACTTACAATGTTCGACTGAGAATGATATTTAATTTGTCGAGTCTGGAGACCCCTAAGAATAATTATATCATTGGAAAGGCTAAAGTTGTTTGATATGACAAACATTTTAAATATCACACAGTTGATCTTGACAATATGAAAAAACTTTTTACATCAAAAATATACTTGATTAGGATTAGTCCTTATTTCGTGAGTTTACTTTGAAAAGCACCGTTACTGTTAGCACTGTTACCAACTCTGATTGATGGGGTTGCTCCAACAAGTTTGTGTTTGTAATTGTATACAGTTCAGGTCTCATAATTGAAGTAAAAAACGCTCTTCCTAGTCCATTGTATAAACCATGTAACTTACAGTTTAAATGGAAACAGTTCTTCTGTCATTTGTCCTACAGTATAATATCATTTTCTTACATTTCAGTGCGTCAGTGTTCTGGTATCAGTGGTCACACTTACGGCTATATCCATAGAGCGCTACTTAGCAATATGTCGTCCATTATCATTTCGTGGGTCCAGATTCAGAACAACAGTTGCTGTGATGCTAATATGGCTATTGTCATTGATGGCTTCCGGTCCAATTCTTTTCTTTATGACATTATTCCCAGACGATAAAGTTCCATCTTCTTTCGTTTTGCTGACCAGTTGTAGATCATCTGACGGACACCAAGAATACAAGTTCCAAATATTTCTAATGGTAGTGTTTTGCCTGATACCTTTGCTTATCATGACATTTACGTATACAAGAATTGCCTTATGTTTATGGAGAAGCAGTACTTCTGGTCCTGTGGCATTAGGTAAGTTGTCTTCACAGATATATTCACAACATTTGTTGAAAAGACTGTTATTTCTACTATCAAGTTAATTGTATCCCAGCAAAAATATCCTTATTAACTTTTAGTTTATTCCAAATTTTGAAACAAGTAAGCATCATTTTAGGCCCATTGTTTGGCCTTCTCATTTAAAATTAGGTAAACTGTGTATTAAGATTAACGTATTGTTTAAATTAATATTTCCGTGTCAAAACAAGGACCAACAGTCGGAGAGAAGTTTGTCAAGTCACATGCTTGAAATCAATATTAGTATTTTCCCTGTTTTCGCTAAAGAAAAGATTGACGGACGGACGAATATCTACTTAGTCTATAAGTTTATTATATTAATGTTCCAAAACTATTGCAATTTTCCTTATGTTTTACCCGTTTTTCAATGGGGAACATTAGAACCTAGAACATCGGAAAACAAATCGTAATAAAACGCCAACGTGTAACACAAGGATTGGGGCCTTCCGTAATATCATTGTTATACAATTCAAATAAATAATGTAAACTTACATCAAACAATATATATGATAATAATCATGTCATACAAGATTGACAACTGGGCTAGTAAATATTCGTGGAATCTCTGGTCCACATGCAGTGGCATAAATCCAGTTTTGTTCAAAATACATGTTTTGCCGATACGTTTTTCAATCATGAACCTCTCATCATCAGCAGGAATAAAAACAGAAAATAATGACATATATCCTAGCATAAAATATTTCATCGAAACACGAAGTGAAGTCCAGCGGAAGGTGGTCTACAATGTGCAACAAGACTTTTTTAGAGTTTAGAATTTATAACAATAGATTGTCATTTTTTTCAGCGACAACGTATATTTAACAGTGAGAAATTAATCATTATGCCCTTTTGTTATCTTTGTTATATTCCTTAAATATGTTTAGCTTGCGCTTTTTAATTCTTAAAGAAATTGAGTTTTAAAGAATTGTTAGAATGTCAATATTCAGTCCAATTTAGAAGAGAGCCGTTTGTGGTTTAATGGTTAGCGTGCTTGCCTCGAATGCGGAAGGTCATGAACCGTTAGTCAAACGATAGATAATACCATGGCCAGCAGGAAAAAACGAAAGACAATTTCAAAAAATGCAACAGTTTCATATGTATTTAGATATCCCTTAATTATCAACAAGTTCCTTTAAACCTCTATTTCCACAATCATGTTTTGGTAGCTTTTAACTTTAATGTGAAAACTAATCTACGTGAATACCGGATGAGCTGTGAAATGATATTGTAATGTGTAAGTGGATTATTGGATTCAATTGCATTCCGAGAGTCTGCAGTCTTCCCCGAAGATTAAAATTGCATCACACTTCGTTGTACAAAATTCCAGATTAAAGATAATTACATATTACAAATTTCGAAAAGTGAAGACCAAGAAGATAAGTAGATTAATGGATTCGAAGACAAGAAATGGACAGACTAAACTGTGATGCCAGAAGGCAGATAAGACAATGACAAACAAATGAAACAAAAAAATAAATAAAATAAGAAAACCACAAAACAAAAAACTGAACCTAAATCTGGAGTTTCACAAACATTCAAAAAAGTGTGAGTTCAGATGCTCTATAAAGGTAAAGAACTCCTGCTCCATCAGTGACACCCGCCGTGTTACTCATTAGTCGGAGCGGGTGAATAGCCGCAATCAGTGCTACTGACATCCAATATAGGATACTCAGTTACAACAGTGGGAAGATATCCGTAGGAAAATGGATATTACATACCGGTCATCCAATAATGATGACGAACTAACCATTTCCATAGTCTTGGTTTTGCGGCTGGAATTTAGTAAACATAAACAGGAAGTTTACAATGGAAAAACCAAAGTCACCTTTTTGTTATTAAGGCGCCTTTACTGTAAATTTCTGGATATAAGTTAAGATAGAAATATAAGTTAATATAGAATCAGAGCTTTCTCTATCTGTAGTATAACGGATTTTAAGTTCATTGAGACAGTTGTAGTCTATTATCATTATAACTTAAAAGTATTAAGGGACATCCCATCATCTATATAGCGAATGTAAAACCAAACGCATAAGGCTACTTTTTCTTTTCTCTTTGCAAATGGATACGAATGAAGTGAGCTTCATAAGAATTACGAAAAAAAGAAGATGATGGGGGCACAAAGTATGTTCCAATTAGAAAACCGATGTCATGTTGAAATGCAAGTCCGTAAAACGTTACAAAATGTCATTGCAGAACAAGAATTCTACAAATGTCGCCTTCAAATGTACAGTACTTTTTGTTAGAATCAGATGGTGCTTGCCATCTTTTTAAACAAAACAAAGCCTAACTCTACAAAGACTCTTCTTAATCTGCTTTAACGGGTAGATCTATTAATACTGACCGCTATCTTGACGATATCTTTGCAGATAATAACCCGGACTTCTCCAAATACGTCAATACATTTTCCCTTGAGAACTTAGTTTGAATAAAGTTAAAGTAAAAGTAATGCACTTTGTAGTTGTCGGGTTTGGCTTCCCATATCGTATAGTGAGGATTTGAGTGCTTCTTTTGCTTTATTTTAATCTTTGACTTCCTATGCTTTGGTTCTAATGCTACTGATGAGAGATTACTCCTTGAAATGTAAATAAACCATACCTAAATTTTCCATATATTTATAACATTGGAAATTTTGTATTTTAAAACAACTAGGTCGATAACTCTGCTGGTGGAACATTGGTCCCCGAGGGTATTCGCCAGCCAAGGTGTCAGACTTGTCTTACATGAAATTTATCAAGCAATGTTTTACAGAAATTTGCTGCATTTGGTAAAATGTTGAAACACTGAAAATACGGAAAGGCCTCGAAAAGTAATGCACGTAGTAGTTGTCCCTGCCATCGGATTTGGCATTCCTTTTCGATTTGCTTGTATTGGAGTGCCTCTCTTGCTATATTTGAATCTTTGACTTCCTATGTTTCGGTTCTAATGCAAGTGTAGAGAAGTTTATCCTTGAAATGTAAATACCTAGCATACCTAAATTTTCCATATTTTTAACATTGGTAATTTTGTATCTTGACAACCGCAGTCGTCTCTATTTCTTGATTTAAATGTTTCTGTTTCACAATGTCAAATTAAAACTATAATATTCGTCAAGATAAACGATTTCTCATTCTGTAATGTAAATTTTCAACTTTCATGAACATGTCCATTTGTTCCTTCTTACGGTGTATATGTATCTCTACTTGCCCGTTTTGTCCGTGTATCAAGCTATATTTAAGACTTTAATGACATATTCTTGTATTACCACAAGCCACTTTTCATTTTTTAGCAAATGACTTGGAACAAAAATAAGCATTAATGACCCTTGTCATTTTGCCCAGTGGTTACATATGAAGCATTTGACTTTTTAACAATCGATATTACATACGGCAATCTTTGTTGGTAGGTGTCAATGCCAGCAAAGGTTTTGAAAATAAAACATTACAGGAACCATAAAATTTTGTGGCGGTTGAATAAGCGGTCTCGGTTAAATACAAAAATCGGTTGAAAGATTTCTGGCGTAATGAACGATTGTATGGCATTTTATGCCACATGAACGAAATAGTATTATCTGATTTTAAAGCGTCTTGCATATTTTATTCTTTCAAAAAGATGTTGCTGTTAAAAAAGTAATGTTGGAAAGATCGCTTTTCAGTATCAGTATGTCTCCTTGCATTGGGGTGAACTCGGTTAAAAGATAAAAGATCCGACAAGTAATATGTGTTTCTTGTTGTGCTGTCCTTTCTGTTTATACCTTAAGCCAAATTTTTTTTTGGGGTTAAACACGTCGAATTAACGACTGTCCATGAAATGCTGATTTATAATTTCTTTTGGAGCTTTTAAAACGGAAGGAAATAATTTGTAAAAATGCTGGTTTACTTCACAAATTATGCGCTGAAATACTACACAAATTAATATTGAAAGTCAGTGAAAGACTGACTGAATATCAACAGGTATTTTGTTTTCAAAGCATTATTTCTATGCATGTTGTATATATTTTAAGCTTGACTATGAATGTGCTGTTGAAAGGCTCACATGGAAACAGTTGATTTTAGATAAATATTATTTCGTTTGACCCAGTTTTGTGAGTACTTTTAAATATTTGTCCTGAGAAGAGGCTGAATTCGAATTCCGATTTAGGATTTAGATTTTAATTTATTTTCCAATGAAACATCTTTACGCTGTAGCAAGAGGAAAAATGTATTAAAACATGTGTGCGTGAAAAAGCAATTAAACCATTATACAAAATGATCAACATTTGGTCATTGGATCTTTGGATAGTTATCATACTATCTCGAGTCAAAATGCTGCTTGCTTGATGAAGATCATTAAGTATTTATTGGTAAATATTCGCTTTTGTTTTAGTTTATTTGGTATTGTGTGGTATCTGTTTTCATTATATATAATTTCTTGGTGAAATTGTTATCAATTAACTGTCAGTTTGAGGTGGTTATTCACCCAGGACTGCATCCACGTAGTAGCCAGTACTATATCATTACATATATTTTGATGAATTTGTGTTAAATTTTACAATTACTTTTGTTACGTATCCTTCTAGCCAAGCTGATCTTAGATTGTTTTGTTTTTTCTTTTTAGACTTCTTTATTATTTTATATCTCAATAAATACTTAAAAGGGCACACGGGAACCTAAAGGTGGAGGAAAGACCGAAAAATGACCAACAGAACGAAATAAAAACACAGATATGGGTACACGGTTAATCTATATGAAAATATTGGCGTGATTGTCTATGAGGTAACCTCTCATCAATTGCATTAGAGCAGAAACATAGGAAGTCAAATATCCAAACATAGCAAAAGAAGCACTCAATCTAAACAAATCGAAATGGAAAGCCAAATCTGACGTCAGGGACAACTACTAATTATAAATTCAATACTTTTAAAAGCCTTTCCGTATTTTGAGTTCTTTAGAATATAAACAAATGCAGCAAATTTCTGTAAAACATTGTTTTATATATTCCATGTCAGACAAGTCTGAAAACTGGGCTGGTAAATACTCTCGGTGACATGATCCACTAGAAGTGGTATCGACCCAGTGGTTTCAAAATACAAAATTACCAATATTGAATAAAAATGAAAATTTTGGAAATACAATGTGTACATATCAAGGAGTAACCTCTCATCAGCATTAGAGCCGAAACATAGGAAGTCAAAGATCCAAAAATAGCAAAAGAAGCACTCAATCCAAACAAATCGAAATAAAGTAAGGTTTATCCATTCCTTAAATCATTTTATATCTGGGTTTGGTATCTTCTAAAAACATTGATTGATTGATTGTTGGTTGCTTAACGTCCAGTGGCAAATACTTCATGCATATCAATATCGAAAAGGGGGTTGGCTCGGACACAACAGGGCAACGGTTTTTACTGCCACTGGAAAAATGGAGTGATGGTTAGAGACGGAAAATATAACCTTTTGTAGCGGCATTAGCTTTCTTTTTTCTAAAACTACAAAAGGGGTCTTTTCCGTGCAAAAAGCGTGGCACTCTCTAAAAACGTCACCCACTTTGGTCCACGGCTAGGCTTTCCGTATTATAACCTTGCAACCCCCCATTCAGAGGCCCTTCCCTATCCGACACCTGGGGTTCGCGCTCGGTCAGTTCTTTGTGCCGAGCCCTGGAGAACGCCCCAGTGCCCAGTCTTTTAAAAACGAAGGCGAACCAAGGATTATTTTGTATTTTAGTTTGGAATTCGGAATAATGGGGTAAAGTTTGGAATATCAAACAGGAACCTTCGTTAATCTGAGGAATTATAGATTTTTTTTAGAATCCACATTTGATTCATGTCACCTCTAAGGTAGCCTCATTCAAAGTAATTGTAGAGTCATATTTATCTGCTGGTTAACAAGTTATCAGTAGCTCGGAAAGCGGTTTTTAAAGCAGCGCTGTAATAAAGGGCTTTCGCAACATAGACGCGAACACATTTGTCATATAGTTCAGGAAGGTGTATGGCAACATTCAGATATGTGCAGACCGATTTTGAGTTTGTGTTATGAATAAATGTCTTATTTGTTCTAAGACCTAACAGCCCTCGCCCAATCGGAATGGGTGTCTCAATTGTCTCTTTTGCGTTTTTACTTTGTCTATCATCATCCTTGAAAGAATCGATGACGATTTTATAGTTTATTGATTTAGACTCATTGTAATTTGGCACTTTGCCAAACATATTTCATAGAGAAATGTTTTATCAACAATGTTGGGCCACCTGTGGCCAGCAGGATTATATTTGAATAAGGAAATTGTATAAGCAAAGTCCGAATGTTAAGATCTGTAGTCTTCCAACGATGTGAAGACATGAAGTCGTCAAGTTCTAGAGTTGATTATCTTGGTTGTAACAGATGTAATGGTACAGACTGATCCTTAAGACAAGGAGGACTTTAATTTTGATGGGAGTTATTGCTTAAAATGGTTGGCAAACAAGAAACTATGAAGAAACGAATTTTGTTCTGACACGTCTTTTTAATAATCTAACTGATTTGAAAAGTCTGTAATTGGAAATAACCATGATGACTTATGTACATATTTCAATTAGGACCATTGTTATCAAGCATGATTAAAACAAATAGTTAAGTTTTGAGCGGCAGTGAACTTAGTTTTTTTTCCCAATGTGATGAGCAGTGAACATAGATTTGTGCCAATGTGATGAATACCAGAATTGTTTTAAAGATAATTCAGCATGTATCACATAGAGATGTAATCTTATGAAGCACAATTATATCAGCCCTGTTGAATCTTGGCTAGACAACACTACTAAGCCATGAGAGATTTTCTTGAATTATTTTGTTTATTAACATTTCGGCATTTGGCCTTTCATGTATCATGTTCACTTGTCATTTCCTTGTGATGATTCAGAGCTTGCCACAAGAATGGGGTTCCGTTCTTCTTGACCTCTAGATTTTGAGCTTCTTATTTAGATGTTGATTGGGTTCTTCGACATTGCTCCATGCATATATTAAATTTTTTTCAATTTAATTCTACAGTCATTTAATCAATGTTCCACTGCCAACCACATCAATTAGATTGAGTAAATATATTAAAGTGCATCGTTTTCTAGACATACGTTAATTCCACAAAGAAATTGGAATATTATAAGAGAAATTTGTGATTGTACAAGGTATTCAAATAAATTAATGATAAGCAATCTAAAGATTTTAGTCCTAATCAAAATCTAGTGACAACAAGCGATGTTGGTCTTTGGGGTCAGACATAAATTTGTCATCAGTACAAGAAATAACTTCTACTTTGTATAGAAAAACAAGCTTAGACATATATTTCTATCTCTGTGGAATAAGATTTGCTGAAACCAACTGTTATCATTTCAAAATTCTATCAGTTGCCAAAGGTTAGTAAAGAATTTTTTTTCGAACATTACGAATATATTGTCTGCGATAATCATTAAAGTATATATTCTAAATCGTAAGCTGCATGGGCGATATGTATCAGAATGTCCTGAACTACAATTAATGTTCATATTGATAATACGTGTAATTGTTGTTTTACTGCAAATGAAGCTCAATTTATATTACAGTAATAAAAGCTATATGGTAAACGAAAACAATGATATTGCGTGAAACTACCAGAGTACGAGGGTCTTTTCTCAATTTTCAAATTGTAGATAAATGAAAATTTAATTCTTACTCATCCTGCAATTTTATTTTATTTTATTTGTTTTTTGTGCTTCTAGAGTAAATCGGTATTTGAATGACGAATACAATAACAGTCATTTGCTTTTCGATGATTAAAAGAAAGTATAAACTTTTACAGGTTTCCTTTTAGACGGACTTAAAAAACTGAATATATATTGATAATTCCAAATATCAAAACCATTTTTTTTGTTGCTAGCATGTATCAGCGGACTACCTAAAACAGTTTTCACTAAATGATTTTATAAGCTATTGAAACAATATTTGTCCATCTCTATCTTTTATCTTTGAAAACGATTGACAATACCATTTCAAACTACAGCGTCATTGCATTTGAGTGATCATTTTTAAAGTTATGTTCCTATACACCCACCTACCAATCCAAATGTCGATGGATTGAAAAATAAAAAAAAATGTACAGACTTTTTTAAATTGTCGTAGGGCTTTGTTTCTGTATTCCTCGTTTATCAATTAGACGGTCGCCGAAGGTTGACATATGATTCAATGGAAGAATAATTTTCTTGTCTGAATCTGCTAAGTGACTTGGAAATTAGATGATTCTTAAAATCATTTTCTTCCCCGAGGCCAGATATCTCCACCTTCAAACCAAAGTGGCCGCCACATACGAATTACAATGCCAACCAAACATTGTGATGTAGTCTATTCTATAGGAAATGCACCTTTAAAACATGCTCACAACATCCTTATGTGATATACATAGTATCATGGGAAATCACTTTCTAATCAAGGATTAAATTCATATTAATTTTTCTCAGAAATGTATGCGCCTTGTGCGAACTTGAAAAAAACGTTTAATTAACGAGTGTAATATACCGACATAACACACGGTCAAACCTGAGTTTACATTGAATGGGAAAAAGTTTGTTTTAATATTTAATGGTTGTCTTATAGACAATTAGATAAGGTCACATTTCTGTGATTGTATGATTATGGTGATACCTTCCTTTTTGCAAATTCACACTTCAATATTACTGTCTTAATTGTCTTTCAAATATACAATCTTTACAACAGTAACATAGTTAATATCATTTGCGAATGATGCTGATATTAAAAGCATAACTCACAAAAACGCAGTAATGGTATAAAACCTTAAACGATGGTCTTCCAAATTCAAAAATCTAGAAATTAACAAATGAATACCAAGAGGTTTTAAAAATTCATTAAATGTTGTCGATTCTATTAAATGAGTTGGTCTTTTTGAATGTTTTTGTGTTTAAGTACTAAGTGAGACATTTAAAACTTTTGTTATTTTGGGGTTTTTTTTTCGATGCCCGTTTCAACATCTACACATAGAAAGGATAACGACCGTCAGCATATCATTAACTAGAACAAAGTTATTCAGCCGCCTAGAAATATTAAAACCCAGCAGTGCCAATGTTTACCATTTTGGATGAATTCTTTTTTTTAAACAATGCTTTTTGACGTCTTGTACCTTTGTAAGAATATGGAATTAAATTTAATGAGTTATTAAGCCGCCTAGTAAAATATTTAAACTCAGTAGTGCCAATTTTCACCATTTTCGGTGAATTCTTTATTTTAACAATGCCTTAAGCTACAGTCTAAAGCATAAAAGAAACTTAAACATGCAAGCAAAAACCTAGTAACTTTACTCACAAAATTTGTTTGTATGATTAAATAATTTTAATTATATGTACATAATTGCTATAACTTGACGTATTGAAGTCCTGAAGATGATGATTGAAATTGTATCTCATATTCTTTTTTAAAGAAAATCCCTAAGCCTGCATGATAGAAAATGTATACGGTATAATGAACAATAGGTTCAAATCTTAATCCATTTAAGTTTGTGTAGATGAGAGAAATGACTGAGTAAAGAAAGACTTTTAACGACAAAAAATAACATATATAACTTTAAATTAATTAAAAAGCAGCATTTCAAAACCTGTTCTTATGCGGGTTCTTGGGGTTGCGTCACAAAATATAAAACATACAAAGATTCATTAACGACATGTTGCGAATATTGACAAGTTCAATTAAATTTAGCTGTGTATTCGGTCGGTACCTTAAATTTGAAAAAAAAATGTGGCGGTTCCTCTACTACTAATAGAAAAAGGAGATTGTTAAAGGCGTAAAGGTTATCAAATTGCTTTATAATTTTGACTTTTTGGATGGATGTAATAAAGAATTTATACCACATCTCCTATGCTGTATGATTTGCAATGAAACAGCCATCCAAAATTATCAAATTACAAATGAATTAACTTTAACAGCTTAGTTTCCTTTATCCAATGTTCAAAGTGTAATAAATACTACCGACAGCATCTAGAACAAGGAATTCGAATTTACCAAAGGGGCAGACAGAAGTCGTTAAGTCGGAAGACAGACAAGACCATGGCGAACACAATGAATCGAAGGTTAAATATAGAACACCTAAAAAAGCTGGAGTAACACAAACCCTACAAACACCAGGGTGAGTTCAGGTGCTCTGGAAGTGTAAGCAACTACTGCAACTTCCGCGCAAGGGTAAAAGTTCGCTTCTCTCTCAGTTCACCCTTGCATTCAGCGCTTCATACGTCTATGACG